>JAXHKN010000372.1:0-27187 GCA_038407165.1 Ceratocystis variospora | reverse complement strand
CCCCCCCCCCCCCCCCTCCTCCCCCTCCTCTTTAGTCATCAAACAGCCAATGGATCTAGGAACCATGACGAAAAAGCTAAAGGGCCTGGTTTTTAAGTCCAAAGCCGATTTTGTTGGCGATCTAAATCTCATTTGGGATAACTGCTTGAAGTACAATCGCGACATGAGCCATCCCCTCCGTCGCATGGCCAATGGCATGCGTAAGGAGGCCGAGAAATTGATCCCTCTGATTCCTGATTTGACCGTACGCTCTCGCGCCGAAGTTGAAGCCGAGGAACGTCGGAAACAAAACGGCGGTGACGAGGATAACGGTGAGGATTCCGAAGACGAGCCTATCATGTCGTCTCGTGGCCGTGCTGCTGGTACTACTTCAACCAAGGGTACTAGCAAAGCCCGGAGATCTGGTGATGTAGAAAAGGAAGGCACACCGGCAGAACAAAAGCCACATATCCAAGTCAACGGCGTATTGGCCAAGGCCCGCGAAGGCTCTGAAGCTGATGGCTCAGTCCGCGGTACACCACCTATCGCTGGATCGCAGACGCCCATTGTAGCGCCACAAGGCGATTCAATGGATGTGGACGGGCCATCACTCACCGGCCTAGCCCTGACTCATACCATGGGCGAGACAACGCAGGCCGTGTATGAGGACGAGGAGTACAAGATCTGGAAGCAGGTGACCAAAAAAGGCCGTGCTCTAATCACGCGTGAACGATATATGCTTTTCAAGGAGTCTGGTCTCAACCCTGACGCGCCAGCGCTCTTGCGACGAAAGGCTGATATGCGACGTTTCCTCCGCAATCAGAAAATGATCGATTGCAATGCTTCTGCTGTGCGAGCTTCTGATGCCGGAGCATCCAGCCAAGAGCCAGTGAATACCGAAACTCTAGTTGACAACATGGATGATGCTGAGGAAGAAGAAAGAGTAGTTCCTGCCTACTACCAGCCCCAGAGCCTGATCCCTGACATACCACCTCATCTTCAATGGATAGAAGATGGCGAAGGCCAGGTAGTTAACCAAAACCAATGGGCTGTCAAGGTTATCGGGCCTTCAGCGTGGAAGGCCCCTGCAAGCAAGTTTGCCCAGCAAATTGATGCCAACATCAAGCAGATTCAGGAGACGCGCAAGCTTTCAACCAAGATTTCTGTAGTAAAGCAAATGCAGGTCCAAACACAAGTCTACTCAAACCAGTTCCCTAAGGCGGCCGAACCGTTTGTCGAGGCTGACGTGCTACCTCAGTTCGTCACTGATGACGGGCCCTTGATGGCGGGCAACCTGTGCGAAAAGGCCCTGCAGCGTTCCATTGGCAAAATTCTCTACCATACTGGCTTCGAAGAGCTACAGCCATCAGCTGTCGATGCTCTCACAGACATTGCTGCTGATTATTTCCAGAAGCTGTGCCGCACGTTCAACGTATACAACGAGGCAGACAAGATGCAGGTGACTGTGCCCGATGGGCCCACTATGTACAAGCCGCGATACACCCAAGAGGAAATAATACTGCATACCTTGGATGAGAACGGCTACGATATTGCTACTTTGGAGTCTTACGCTACCGAGGAGACTGTGCGTCTTGGCGGCAAGTTATCGCAAATCCATGAGCGCATGAAACAGCACCTCACCGATATTCTACGACCAGCACTGACAGCCGAGGCTGGAGTAGATGGCGTGGGAGCCTTCAATGATGGCTCTGAACAGTTTGTCAGTGGCGACTTTGCTGAAGATCTTGGCGAAGACTTCTTTGGTTTCCGAGAGCTTGGTCTTGATAAGGACTTGGGACTCGACATGCTCTCGGTGCCATTGCATCTTCTCCAGTCACGCATGCGTAATCAATACCAGCAAACACAAACCACTGGAACGGCCGACATGGATATATTACCTCCCTATTCACCCCACACGCCCGTTACCCGCGAGTCGCTCAACGAGGAAATTGGCCTTGTGCGAAACTTCTTTCTCGCCAAATTACACGCCACCAATGGTGAGCCGCTTGTTGAGGACGAAGATTTACCCATTAAGCAACGCCGCCCACGTCCCCGTCTCCCTGCTACGGGTAAGATTTCAGCGCCACAGAAGAAACCACTACGCGAACAGATTGCCCTGGCCAAGAAAAAGAAGAAAATGGAAGCTGCCGCCGCCGCTGCTGCTGCTGCTGCTGCCGCTGCTGCTGCCGCTGGCCCTAGCTCTAGCTCAGATCCAGCATCGCAGGAAAACGGCGCTGCCAAGTCCACCGGTGATGCGACTACCAAGGCTCCCTCTCGACCGTCTGTCGGTATTAGCATGAAGGCTGGCCTGCCTGCGGGCACGCCCGATCAGGGCCTCAAGCCATCGCAGATGAGCATTGCAGTGGGCGGCGACATGGAATAGCGTCCCCGGCCGCCCCCGCTGCGTAAGCCGACATCTGCGACTAGAACACCACAGGTCTCTTCCAGCTTTGAGGCCTCTAGGGATAATAACCCCGGTAGCGCTAACGGCTCAAAACACTATTCTCCCAACTCTATCGTCCTACCCCCTCCACCAATCAAGGGCATGGGAAAAACCAAGATTCCTACCACCTCAGTTGCCCCTGTTCCTGTGTCTGCATCTGCCGCTACTACTACGACTGCGGCCGTCGTGGCTAAGTCGAGCGTGGCCAAGAAAATGCGGACAGCGGGAATGGCCAAGGGTGTAAGTGTGAGCGCCGGCAAGGCGCGGTAACAAAACAGAAGTGATTTTTCCTTCTCTACCAGTCTTGTGTTTTCTGCTCACCTGGCTGTCCGCTTTCTTTTTCTTTTTCTTTCTTCTTCTTTTTTTTTCTTTTCGTTCTTATCCATGCGTGATGGCCTTTTTTTTTTCACTTCTCTTGTTTTCTGGTCTTACTTACACTTTATATTCTCCTTCATGTACATTCATCTTTCTCCCCTTCTCTCAAAATGCTGCAGTCTGATGTTCCTTTATACATTTCGCCGCTTGGTATCTTTACCTTTGCTCTTACTTCACTTCACGTTGCTCTTTATCTTCTATCCCGCTTTGTTCCCAGCTCAACGGACTATATCTAGTCTCTACCCTATACGTTCTCGTTTTCGTCTTTTATATCTACATCTGTCATCTCATGTGCCCTTGCTACTGCTTCTGCAAACCTATCTCTTGCTATTCCCCTGTTCTCTTCCCTCTTTACATCACTTACAATCCTTGTTTCTTTTTGCTTTGCTTTGCTTACAAGTTCGTCAAGGTGTCTCTTTCCTGCTATGTTTTGTTGGTGATTGTTTGCGTACCTTTTGTTCTTATTGTTATCGACGTGATGCTGTTGTTATTGCTTCTCTGTCAAGCCTCAACACAAATGAAAATATCACTTCTATTTTTTTCTCATTTACTTCTTTGTTGTCAGTTGAATGGTTGTTTTATATTGGCATTTCAGGCCGTGTTAAAGCGTGGCCCTTTCTGATCCAGTTGTACCGGATTGTTTTTGTGCACGTAGCGAACTAAAAGTGTGTATATGAACGGCAAGGCAAAGAAAAGCAACAAAGCAAAATCAAGTGAGGGGGGGGGGGGGGCAAAGAGGCAAGACAGTCATACAGCTTTCTTGATAGAGATCACCGGAGTACCAAACTCCCCCCTCGTTCCTTCCCCTCGCAAAACGAAATAACCCATTTTCCAGCCCAATAATACTATGTTGAAAGTTGAAGTTGACCCTTATCTAGGTCTTGTTGTATGTTGAAACCGCGGCGCTCAAGTGAAAAATAAAGAAAAGAAAAGGATGTCAAAAGCAGAATATAAACACCATGTAGCCCAAGAAAAGTCGGTCATGTTTTTTTTGTACAGAAATCAGTCGTTTCACTAGTATCTAGCCGTTAGAAGCTTAGATACCAGCGTCCATACGCCAGCCCTCAACAGGGAGAGGGAAGTCGCTAGTCCAAGCAGCAATCTCGGCCTTGAGTTCGTTGATGCGGGCAACCTCGCCCGAAGCGACCTTGGCCTTGAAGTCCTTCAGCTTGTTAGCCTCCTTGGGAAGGGCGGCTTGAGTCTCCTTGCAAATCTTGATGGCATCGTCAATGTACTGGCCAACACGCTCAAAGTCGGCAGTGCCAAAGCCACGGGAGGTCATGGCAGGGGTACCAATCCGAATACCACAAGGAGTGAGGGCAGACTTGTCGCCGGGGATGGAGTTTTTATTGCAGGCAATGTTGATCTGCTCCAGGACAGCCTCGACGCGGGCACCGTCTAGAGAGTGCTGGCGGAGATCAACCAATACCATATGAGAGTCAGTGCCATCGGAGACCAGCTTGTGGCCGAGAGACTTGAACTTGTTTTCCAAAGCCTTGGCGTTGTTGATAACTTGCTGTTGGTACTCCTTGAACTGGGGGCTAGAGGCCTGCTTCAGGGCAACAGCCAGAGCGGTGATAGTGTGGTTATGGGGGCCACCCTGATGACCAGGGAAAACAGAGAAGTTGATGGGGTTTTCCAGGTCATACAGGGTCTCCTTGCCCTTGGCATCGACAGAGCGAACGCCCTTGCGGAAGAAGATCATGGCACCACGGGGACCACGCAGGGACTTGTGGGTGGTGGTGGTGACAATGTCGGCATACTCGAAGGGGGAAGGGATTACACCAGCCGAGATCAGACCGGAAATGTGAGCCATGTCAACCATCAGGTAGGCACCGACAGAGTCAGCAATCTCGCGCATGCGCTTGTAGTCAATCAAACGGCAGTAGGCCGAAGTACCAGCAACCAGAACCTTGGGACGGAAGAGAATAGCATCCTTGGCCAGAGTATCATAGTCAATAATACCGGTCTCGAGGTCAACGCGGTAGGGCATAGTCTCAAAGTAGGTAGAGACAGCCGAGATCCTTTTAAAAAAAAAAAAGCGGGTCGTGTTAGCATCGTACGATACTCTAGTAGCTACACAAATATGCATGGAGACAATGACCTACTTGCGCTGAGGAGTCTGATAGCCGTGGGACAGATGGCCACCGTGAGGCAGATCCAGACCCATCAGACGCCCGTGGACAGGCATGATGGCCTGGTATACCTGCAGGTTGGCAGGAGAGCCCGACAAGCACTGGACGTTAACACCCCACTTCTCGCCATTGAGGCCAAAGGCAGCTAGAGCACGCTTCTGGCACAAAAGCTCAATTTGGTCAATGTGCTGGTTACCACCATAGTAGCGGGCACCGGGGTAGCCCTCCGAGTACTTGTTGGACATGGGCGAGCCAAGAGCATCGAAGACGGCGCGGGAAGTAACATTCTCGGAGGCAATCAAGATGATGGACTCGCGCTGGCGCTGGATCTCGTCCTTCTATAAAGAGGGGAGAATATATTTAGTCAGGGTCATTGTTTGTAGCGAGTCGTGCCTGTTCAGGTGTAGAGGCTTACCATGATGGTGGCGACCTCAGGATCAGTGTCGAGAAGAGACTTCTCGAGCATGTCCTTGTGGTCATTTGACAGAGCGTAAGCAGACATTGTAAGTGTGTGGGTGAATGGATTTGTTTGCCAAAGAAACAAAAGAAGAATTGGAGAATTGAATGTGCCGAGGAGAAGGAAAACAGAAGGAAAGAAGAGAAGGAAAATTTCGAGCTGTGAGCAAAGAAGGCGCTACCGGATTTATATTACGACTCTAGACTTGCTGGCTAGACAGAAACTACTCTTAACGGGAAGCCCATGAAAAACAGGACTAGCCTTTCATTGGTGGAGTCAAACTTTTCCTTCCTTCCTTCTCTCTCCTTTCTTTTTTTTCGTACCTTCTTGTCTCGGCGGGGTCATCGGAGAGAGGGGGAGGGGTTAGCAGGCTAGTAAAAACCTTTGTGCCTTGGTTTAGAGGGGTAATTTTTAATGGCTGGGAAAGATTTGCTAGCTAGTGTGGCTTCAGCATCTGGGATCCCGCTTTTGACTATCAGATTTATTTATTACTCAACATTCTCAATTCTACGCCGGGCCGGACCGGAGCATCACGCCGCCGGCTGAGGACTTTTCTACAAAGCGACGAGCTTTTGGCTAGCTTCATTATCACTAGAATTTCATGCTCGCTCTGCTGCTGCATCCTGCATACAATATCCAGGCAATGGATTAGGATGCAATATACTCCATGACAATAGTGCGTATAGTTGACTCACGAGTTTTGCCCCCAACTAGTACAGAGTACAGTCAAGCCCGCAGTGCTCCGTAAGCTTTGATAATACGTAATATAAGCCTCGTGGATGATATTTGATTCCCTGTTTCCATATCTTGTATGTCTTAATAGCTCTCGTTGAGCGGGTAGTGGTCTAGCATTGCAGGCACGTGAAGCCACACGTGAAGCCACACGTGAAGCCACACGTGATACCGACAATGATTCACTCGGAGAAACACCGGGTAAACAATGGGAAAGACTTGAAACTTCGTCCAGAATCAATTACACCTTCATTTCATAGCAAATCAGATTCATCATACCATACCATACGTTCATATACAGAACCAGCAGCAATCTAGTGCGTCAGCCAGCATTAGTTCAAGGATAACCATTTTCGTGTAACTTGGAGTCTATGATTTTTGTGCTCGAGACAACTCTATATATCAAATTTCGAGGCCTATCAGCCACCACCAATGTGAGTCGCGGTCTTGAACAAGCGACGAGAATACATTATATATCAGGATAGGGTTTTAATCAAGCTAGAAGGCATATTTTCTTTAGAATGGTGGTGTACTAAAGCTCGACGCGTTCTTTGCACATGCAAAAGTTCTCTATACACAAATCATACATCTCTCGTCGGTTTCGGATGCAAACACCGAGTATATTATATACTAGTATTTTGAGGGATTAGAGAGCATTAAACACAGGGGGCTACTTGCGTAGAGACAGGGAGGGTTTGATAGCCACTCAGGTGCTGTGCTGTCTTTACGGTACATGCAAGGGTTATTTTTCGAAACAAAATAGAGCGTCATGCGACTTCAGCTCACACGTCAGTCAGCCATTCTCCTTAAACCAGGCCAGAGGATGATATAACTCATCAAGTGGCAGCGCGAAGCAGAGATGGATAGTTGAACTGTGCGCATTCGCTTGTCAACTGTACATTTCCATATACTACTGCGCTATGAACTTTGCGTAATATGGCTTATAATCTACGCCTCAGCATCATGTAAGCCTTGCTAAAATTTATGAGCCGAGTACTTGTCTGTAGGAAGCTAACGTGGCAGGGCAGTAGAACTAGTTGTTTGCTGCCGACATGCCTAGTATTAGCCAACTAAACTAAGCCCCGAAAATCATTTCTAGGAGAGATGGAGTAAGGCTGTAGGTTGTAGGTACCTTGTGTACTACAGCTCAGATATGTAACCCGATAACCTCGTTTTTTGAAGCCTTGTGCTGTGGTAAGCTTCCTTCCCACCACCAGGCGCCTTTTCTGTCTTGTCGCTACGCCAGCCAAGCTGTTAGGTACATGGCATTTTTCTTGGCTTGTAGAATTCCAGACGGAGTACGTACTGCACTTATGTGCATAAATGCATACAAGGCTAGGTGTGCTACAGGGCACAACAGAGGCTTGGCTTGTAGGCAGCTTATATACAGCGGTATGGTATGGAGAACAGAGGAACAAAGCACAGGACACAGGCCATAGACTAACAGGCGACAGAATGGGTGTCCGTGTACGTATCCTTTCACTTGCCTTTCTTCCGTCGGCTATAGAGAAAGCGGAAGATGAAAGAAGGAGGCGGCTTGTACACTACAAGCAAGCTAGCAAAGCAAAATGGAATGAAGAAGGTACGGAAATGGAAAGTACAGATAGCGGCGTAAGCTAAACGAAAGAAACACTGTGACTGCTGTAAATTATAGTGGATGGTAGCGGATGGTAGCGGATAATCAAGGAAAAGTAATGCAGGAGAAAACAAACATTAGTGAGCAGAATAGTAGGAAGAAGCAAGGACAGAGCGCCTTCCCTTCCTTCTCCTAGCTCCCTAGCCAAGCCTCTCTCCACTTGATTCTCCATTCTTCCCTCAGCTTTGTTTGCTATTGCCATCGCCCCGTCATTTTTGCTCTTATCAGCCTCCCTCTTCTTTTTCCAACTTGCATCACCTTTCTCTCCATAAACATCACCAATCCCCTTTCCTAGTTTGCCATATCTGCGTTCATTCGTCGGAGTTTGCAATCTCATTCATTTATTTTCTTCGACTTCTTTGTTATTCCTTTTTTCTAACTCCAAGTTTAAATCCTCACAATGAGAGGAACCAATGCTTTCGTGGTTGCTATGCTGGGCACAGCCAGCGCTGCTGTTCACACCATGAAGCTCAAGAAGGTCCCTCTCACTGAGCAGCTGGTAAGTTAGCGATGGATATAAGTATAATGATAAGCGCGCGAATCACGCGATGTCGGCGGTGTAGTGGACGCGAAGCTCGTATTATGTTCCATCTTGTTCACTACATCTTCGCGATCAAAAAAAACAACTCAAGCTAACAATATTCCCTGCAGGCTACTGCTTCGATAGAGGAGCATGTTGACAGTCTCAGCCAGAAGTATCTGGGCGAGCACCAGTTCAACCTCGCCGATGCCATGTTTAACACCAAGACCAGCAACTTTGCTATGAACTCTGGTCATCCGGTCCCCGTGAGCAATTTTATGAACGCTCAGTGTAAGTTGTTTATACATTGTTTTGATTGCGTCATAATATGCTTGCACATGTCTTCTCCCCTATCCCTATCCTCCCCTCCCCCCCCCCTTCCCCCAAAAAAAATACCACAACAACACCATGATCAAAACAGTAAGAGCAATAGTATCATTCTGACAAATTTCTTCCCAGACTTTTCCGAAATCACCATCGGTACGCCTCCCCAAACTTTCAAGGTTGTCCTCGATACCGGCTCTTCCAACCTGTGGGTCCCCTCTAGCCAGTGTGGCAGCATTGCCTGCTACCTCCACGAGAAATACGACTCGAGTGAATCTGAAACATACAAGAAGAACGGAACTAAGTTCGAGATTCACTATGGCTCTGGCAGCATGACGGGCTTTGTGTCCCAAGACACTGTCACTATGGGTGACATCAAGATCAAGGACCAGCTATTCGCCGAGGCCACCAGTGAACCAGGTCTAGCATTTGCCTTTGGACGCTTTGACGGTATTCTAGGTCTTGGCTATGACACCATCTCGGTGAATGGCATCCCCCCTCCGTTCTACAACATGGTTAGCCAGGGTCTCATTGACGAGCCCGTGTTTGCCTTTTACCTAAGCAAGGAGGACAAGGGCGAGAGTGAGGCTATCTTTGGCGGTGTCAACAAGGCCCACTACACTGGCGACATTACCTACATTCCTCTGCGCCGCAAGGCGTACTGGGAGGTAGACCTGGACTCTATTGCTTTCGGCGACGAAATTGCCGAGCTGGACAATACTGGTGTGATTCTGGACACTGGCACTTCGCTCAACGTGCTACCTTCAGCTCTGGCTGACATGCTGAACTCGGAAATTGGCGCCAAGAAGGGATACGGAGGTCAGTGGAGTGTTGACTGTGCCAAGAAATCGGAGCTTCCAGACATCACCTTCAACCTCGCGGGCCACAACTACAGTCTCCCTGCCGAGGATTATATCCTGGAGGTTTCGGGAAGCTGCATCTCAACATTCCAGGGCATGGATTTCCCTGAACCCACTGGTCCTCTGGCTATTCTGGGTGATGCCTTCCTGCGTCGCTACTACAGTGTGTATGACCTAGGAAAGAACGCTGTTGGCTTGGCTAAGGCCAAGTAAACTAGGCAGTATTGTTTTTCTCCTCGTTATCCGTTGGCTCCTTGGTAGTAATGAAGGAAACATTAGCGAGCTAGCTGTCTGTCCAGCTAAGCGGACATAATGCTGGAGCGTCTCTCAGTATCATTTGTTTTGGGGCACGATCAGGAAGCGACACAGCATGTCTGGTGGTTTTCCCCTTTTTGTTATTTTCTTGCTATTCTCTTATCCCACCCCATTGTCTTGTTCTTGCGGGCAGGCACCTTGCTTATTCTACCTGTTCAGAGGAGGATGTGGATTATTAATAATGGTACCTCATTGTAATATGGGCTTCTCGTATTTACTTTGGGGTTTAGTTTTCACGCCCATGAATTGGGACTCAGTACCAAGACAAATCATATTTTTATCAAGAATTAAGATGGGAGTGTGCTTATGTTGTTGGCCATGCTAATAATATCTGGGTATGTTATCTGAAGCCACTTGCTGTACTGTTGGATAAGCAGGGGGGAGGGGTCCTAGGACCAGAATTTACTGGATGTTGCTCCTCTCATGTCATGCCACGCTATGCCATGCCATGTTTGTGTAAGTGGTGTAAGTGGATGTGGGATTGTGTTCCTGGATGTGGGAGAAGAGGACAAGGAAGAAGAAAGAAAGCTGCTATGTGGTTCACCAACCCTAACGCTGGGAAGATGGGACAGGAATCACGTGATTATGGAAGACGCAGACAATATGGATGGGTTGGGGTAAAAGGATACTACTGCTGCTGATAGAGAGCAACAAAAGAGGCAAAAGAGGCAAAAGAGGCAAAAGAGGCAAAAGAGAGGACGCTTTAGAATCTTGGAAGGAGAACGTATGCGGCAAAGTACATTGTCAGTTTAGACTGAGGGGCTTGAAGATGAAGCCAGGGCTAGGGGCATGGATACGGAGCATTTTGGTTGCGAGGGTTAGATTCTGGGACAGGTCGCGACGGAGGATTCAAAGAGCATACAGTCGCAATTGAGGACAGAATGAAAGAAAAAAAAGCAGAAAAAAACGTAGGCCATCTCAGAGCCGACAAGATTCGTGTAGAGTGATTCACTTTATCTTACTAGAGCTCTATTATATTATTTTGTTGTTGCGGTTTTGGTGGTTGTTCATCTTTTGCCTATGCTCCACATCCCTAATTTCCAAGGGCAAACAAGGCAGCCAACCAGCCAACCAGCGGTAGTATAGTGTAGCAAGCCGGCTAGAAATAGGAAGAACAAGAGGAGAAGACAGCGAGAAACCAAATAGCGCCTAGTTTGGTCTGGCCTTGGCCTAGCCTTGTCCAACCCGCTCAATTTTGGCTCATGCATTTTTTCCCTCTGGCTTTTCTCTCTCCCTCTTTTTTTTGCTTCCTCGCGTGTCGCGACGCAAGAAAAAAAAACGAATTTCTAGGTCTTTTTTTTTTGTCTTTTTTTGGCCATTTTGTAATTGAATTAAACAACGCCAATTTTAATTCTTTTATTTTCCGTTGCTGTGAAGAAAAGAAAAAAGACTGAAAACAGCTTCCAAGGCTGGAGGCAACAAAGTCATATCAAGCAAGGCAAGGCAAGGCAAGGCAAGGCTTTGTGTGCGCGTTCTTTTTATTCTTTTTTTTTGTTGTTGATGTTCGAATCACCGAGATCTCGCATCGATCCGATCTAGACAACAATACTGATCATTGTCCTGCGAAACAAGGGCGGCCACAGCCCGAGAGTCTCGACACCAGCTACCAACCTAGCGACGCTAGCTATACCCATCTTTTGAGCAAGCCAGCTATCACCCACTGTCTCTATCATTATCGCTGTTCCTGTGTTATCCTGTGCTCCTCCAGGGTAGGAAAAAACATAGCTGTTTCCCCCCTCTATCCTCTCCTTCTCCATTGTCTTCAGTCTGTCCGTCATGGCCCAGTCCGCAATTCCCTATCCCAATGGGATGAACCCCGTGCCTGTCTCTGTCTCTCAGATGGCCCCAGACAACAACACCATGCATATCCCTATCGATTCGGCCTTGTCTGCCTCCATCATGATACCCGGCAAGCGAAAACGTGATGATCACGATCCTGCCACCATCGATACCGCGACGGCGTCTGATGGCTCTAATGCAAACACCATGGCGGCGACAACTGGTATAGACGCTCCTGGTACAGCCGCTGCGCGCACCACCACCGACAAGGCTGAATTTATCGATGCGTGCTTCCAGTTAATCAAAAAGTATGTCTTTAACATTGAACGCGCTTTCTTCCTGGCCCTGAGTATCTCCATACGCGATCTCCACTCATTCATCATCCCCAATAACTAATATTTCTACCACCTCTTCCAGACACGATGCGTTGAACCTCCTTCAAAATCCAATTCACGTCGCCTCCGATTATGCTCCCTCCGACGAGCCTGCCCTTAAACGCCAGAAATCAGAGGCTCCAGGTACCCCTAGTGCCTCGGTTTTCGACAAAATGGCCCGTCACGAATACAAGTCTCTTGAGGAATTGACCGAGGATGTCTGCACCATTGTGAATAACCGCATCAAAGACCTTGAAGCCTCCATGGCCCACGAGGCCTCGTCAGAAAAGCGCAAGGCCATTCACCAGGCTTATCGGCTGAGAGAGGAGACCGTTGCTATCTTGCATCGCGAGTACGCTTACCCCGATGTGCCTCGTCTTGATGCCCCGAAACTTGTCGCATCCTCCAAGACCCGCACTATTCTCTCTGTCGCCACGGATGCGCCTCAACGCCAGCTGTTCTCCAGCTTATCCAAAGATCCCGACTTCGAATTCGACGACCAGCTGTTACCCGAGAATTTCCGCAAGTTGGGCCTGCCTGATGGTCTCTCGGCCTCGCAAATCCATTATGCTAGTAGAGTAATGGAGGATCGCAGACCAGGAACCATTGGTGATGTCTTTCCGAGGTCTAAAAAGTTCATCCCATTGCCCATGCCGCAAAAGATCACGCCTGCTCGTGGAAACGTTCTTGTGCCTCAAATGCCCGACGCCTTTGAGGGTGCGCCTTATGTTTCAAATTACTACTTCATCCAAAACCTTCCGACCGGCCACTTTCTCAATTACTCTAATACCGGGCCATCGCTGGCTGTTACGCCTGAGCTGCAAAAGAGTTCTAATCCTGACGATCCGTCGGTGGCTGAAATGGAAACTATGTTCCGTAGTGCATTCTCCAGCTTTGCGCCGTGCAGAGATGACTCGACTGCTCTTGTGCCTTCGTCGTTTGTTGGCCGCATGTGGTGGAACCGTGTTGGCTGCGATGAGTTCAACAACATGGTCGATTCTTATCTTGAAGCGGACAAGAAGGCAGAGTCCGAGGACCATCCGATGTCTGATGACATTGACTTTTCTGTGATTGACAAGGCCCTAGAAAACTGGGACGAAAAAATGCTCGACCCGTCGCTTGAAGACATCATGAAGCCCAAGAAAAAAGATGCCAAAGAGCAGGAAGTTGAAGAACTTCTTGAGGAGGTGTCCGATCTCATTCTCACTCTCGCTTCCTACCAGAGACTGCGCAACTCTGCCGCCCCCAAGAATCCTGCCGAGGCCCAGGCTCCCGATGCCCTGACCATTGCCGAAGCGGCTGTGCCTACCGAAGCTGAAGCTCACACCTACGAAGCCCTCAAGGCTCAACTCTCACTCATTATCAGCATGCTCCCCCCATATGCTGTTTCCAAGCTCAATGGCGATCAGCTAGAGGATCTGATGATTAGCACAAAGATTGTTGTGCCTAGCGAGACGGTTAAGGGGACTATGGAAGAGGACGAGGCTGGCATCCGTCAACGACAGATTCAAGCTCAGGCCTTTGCCCAAGCACAACAAGTCCAGGCTCAAGCACAAGCACAAGCCCAAGCTCAGGCTCAAGCACAGGCGCAAGCCCAGGCCCAGTCCATGCCTTCTCAGAATGTGTCCACTCCGTCAAGGCCCTCCGGTCAGCGTGGGAGCGTCACATTTCCAAGCCAGTATTCCATCTCACAGTCACAGTACGCGACTCCACGCGGTAGCTCTGTCTCTGGCCACCAGATGCAATATTATGGTGGTCGTCCTCCGACTACCCAGCAAACTCCCGTGCCTGTTCCGCGACAAGGCTCTGCTCAGCACATTCCATCGCCTGTTCCTCAGCATCGCTCAGCTACCATGTCTCCAGTGCCACCGCAACAGTCTCAGCAGATGCCCCAGCCCTATCGTCAGCAGTCACAGCCCCAGGCCTTTCCACCCTATGCAAACCAGCTTGCTAAGACCCAGACGCCCTACGGCCACCAGGCTATGCCGCAGTTTGCCAATGCCGGGCCTCGGCCACCTCAACAACCGCCTGCCGGATACCCAGCTGACAGCCCCAATGCTCGCTTTCGCCAGCCGTCCTTTTCACAGCCTGGATTCCACCCGCAGCAGCAAGTACCCCCATCGCAACAACAGCAACCGCAGCCGCAACCACAGCCACAGCAACAGTATTATCCTAACGGAGTAGCTCCTGCACGCACTGCATCACCACAGATTCCCCCTGGTCACACACAGCCACCGCCACAGTATGCACCGAATCAGTATGCTACGCAGCAGCAACAGCAACAGCGTTTTGCCCCGACTTCGGGAGCACCCACTATGCCCCCTGCCTCGCCTCAGAATATACGCCAATACATGATGCAGCAGCCCTTGCAGCAGCCTCATTCCCATCCGCATCACCAGCGTCCTGGTCCTGGTCCGGGCATCAGTTCTGTTCCCTCTCCCTCGCCCGGCCCAGCCCCTAGCACGCCTAGTAGCATTGGAAGTGGACAAGGATCCAACGGTGTGTATCATGGTCTTCCGCCTGACGCAGCTCAGGCACAGCAGCATCGTATGCACGATCAGACGAAGGCGCGAATGGCCGCAACTGCTTCGACTGTCGGCGGCACAAACGCGCTCCCGCCACAGAATATGGTACACATGCAACAACAACAACAACAACAACCAGTTAAGCATGCACAGACACTACCACAAACTCCTGGATCAGGACTGGGTCAGGTACATGGTCTGCCGCCACGTGCAGTAGCAAACGGATCGGCCACGGTAATACCACACAAAGTCACGCCAGTCCCGGTCCCAATGATCCCGGGACAAGGGCCTAAGTCATGAAAAGAGAGCGGTGGATTACCAAGTTGAGGAGCTGGAAAACGGACGGTGGACGAGGGCTGGGAGTAAGGAGTGGTGTGGTATGCCAGAAGATATAGTATGTGTGCTATTTGACTCGGGCTCTTTTCCTTTCTTTTCTAGATGCACGTGGACGACATGTGGATAGGATTGAACTGGCTGAGAGATTAGGGTGAAAGGCGTTAAGTGAGTTGAGTATACTCAGACTTTTTTTTGTCTTTACATGTTCCCCTACTCTTCTTTCAGTTTCTCTTTTTTCTCTCTTTCTCTCTTTTTTCTTTTTCTTACCTTTTGATTTTTCTTGCTTCCTGGGTGTATCGTGAGTTTCTTTCTAGATGTCTACCTGTTTAGCATCTTGCGTTTTCCCGTTTTCATCTTGTTTTAGTCTAGTCCTGTCGCATACTTTCTTCGTCTTGTTTTTCTGGTTCACTATTAGTCAGGCTAATCCTGAGGTGCGACCTGGCTTTGTGACCGTTACGATCGTAGGGTCTTTTCGTTCTTGATCCATGTTTATCTTCCGTCTGCCTCATATTGATTTGAGTTTATTATTTATTTGTCTGACTTCTCTTTATGTGCTTTTCTTTTTCCTTCCTAGCGCCGTGCTTTTCAGTGGTAGGTCTGTATTCCATTTGCTCTACATTACCAACGAGGGAAGCGAAGACTGCGTTCTTGCATGCAGAAATGAGTAGAGCGAGGACAAGGTATATATTGAAACAATAATCAAGGCTACAATGGGTTGCAAAATATAAGCTTCGTTTACGCATTAGGATAAAATATACACAAGGCTACGGTAATAGTGCCTTTTGACTCACGACTTAGCTCCTACTCTGTTTTCTCCTCCACCAGCTCAACCGGTCGCACCGGCATCCTGGTCACAGGGTCGATCGGAATGCCCTGCGAAATGGCCAGTCGCTCAATCTTTTGCCGGCTCTCTTCACGGATCTCAGCCACAATGCGCCGCGTTTCAAATATGACCTCAACTGTGATGAGCAAGATGATAATCCACTCTAGACGTGTGCTCTCCTGCTCGGTGCCCATGGTGCGGATGGTGCCAATGATTTCCTGGGCGTAGTCTAACCGCTGATTGAGAATCTCGATGCGCACACTAATGTCTAACGCCTCGCTGACCTGCTCAAAATAATGCTCTAGGCCTAGCTCGGCCCGGCTGTCCCAGAAAAGGTCGGGGATGGGGTCAGTTAGCTCTGAGTGGTGGTTGAGGCGTGCACGTAAGATCAACAGATCCTTGGAAAGCTGCAGAATCATGCGCTGGCTAGAGCGTAGCCGGCTTGGGCTGTCGAGCGGCAGATTGGTAAAATCATTGGTGCTCTCGCCGTATTTGCCCATTTTGTTTTCAAGCACGGCTAGGCGTGTGCTGCGCGCAAGAGCTGACGAGAAGGCAACTTTGGCTAGCGTTATGTTTTGTGCAGCGGTTGAGGCATCAGAGACACCCTCTGGAGCGGAGGGCGGCTTAGTACCAAGAGTTATTAGGTCGCCCTTAAGCCGGCTATTTTCGCGGGTGCTGTCCTCAACAAAATCGAGGTCTTCCACCTCTCGCTCCGAGATAGGGTGAGTGCCTATCGAGGCCTTGAGCAGCTCGTCTGTTAGAGGCTTTAGGTCGACACCCCATGTGACTATGGTACCTGAGCGGAAGACAAAGACATCACCACCTTCAGCTGGTTGGGCATGGATGACCTCACTGGGGGAAAGTCCTGTGGCATGTGGGTCAATGGCGTAGTTTTCCTTGGCCTTCAAAAGGCGCAGGGCAGTTGGCATGGTAAAGCTTTCGCTCATGCAAATGGCAGTAATCAACTTGGAAGCTGGGCGGCCATCTTTGGCACTATTATTGGTAGAAGGAACACCAGCGCGACGAAGTGCAGCAAGCTTGGGACCAACGGCAGGCAGAACATTGCGTTTCACTGCGCTTGCCTTGGGCGACTTTGAAGCTATTGGGGCCGAGGGTGGGATTGTCACATTTTGACTTTGCACAACGGTGTGGGAAAATAGGCGGGTTTGGTGAGATGGAAGGAAGCAAAGAGATATTCGAAGTCGTCTGGAGCAAGCTGTGAATGTGGAAAACATGGCCAAGCCGCTTAAAGAGTTACTTAGGCGAATGCTGGAGAACAAGGATGAGTTTTAGAGGAGGGCACAAGAGCCAAGAGCAGGGTTGGGTTCACGAGGTTGTATCACACCAAGAGTGATAGAAAGAGACACAGATATCCATTACTTGGAGAAAAAGGGTAATGGCCTGCTTAGAAGCAAGCAAAAAAAGGCCTTTGGATAGGTTGACGAGTTGGTAGTTGAGTGGTGCCTGGCTAGCTGAATGCTTGTGATAGTAGCAAAAAAAAAAGGCCTGGGGCTAAAAGACAGAGTGATTGTCGCGTGGCGGTGATTGGCTCGTCTTTTCATATCATCACGTGATGTGGGGCACATGGAGTATAGAGCTACTTTTAAGCGGTGATTAGCGCAGGAGCTTCAACGACAGCTCTTGAATTGATGAGAGGGGCAAGGGAAAGACTCGAATTTACTGGGAATAGTTGATCGGCTTGGGTGCTTTGTGTTGTGTGGTATTTTGCCGTTCTAGTATCCTCTTTGTCTTGTTCCTTTTCCTTTTTACTTCTGCAGCATCGGCTGGAAAATGCGCGCGAATGCTGCGGCCACTGCTTAGAGCTGGCAGCTCGAGCTTCCAAGGGCTTCCTAGGAGGTCTCTTGGGAGCCATTTGTATTTAAAGGTATGGCTGTCGAGGCATGTACTATGGCTGCTTTCTATTAGTTCATGGGCTTTGGCTACTGGGCATTTTACTGACATCTACCCACAGGGTCGTTTAAGCACTCTCCAATCAAGATCACATGCCTCGTCGTCTTCCCCTGCCATGGATGGTGACAATGACCCTACAAGTCGGCCGGTCGTTGGCCACAGTGCACGATATATAAATTGCAATGCCTCAGATGCTATCGATCCTTTATTTGCCGAAGACGAAGATGTATGGGAGCTGATACAAGGCGCCTTGAGAACCTCAGAGTCCTCTTCCTTCCTGCGAGAGCCAGACAACCCCCCGCAGTCCTCGTGCCCGGACGGAAACCAATCATCAGAAAAGTCCGAGTTCGATTACGAAAAGTCATGGTCACTCGACGATGGACTGCGCTTACTGGATCGTGCTTTCACACCTGAAATCTCAAAGGATCCGCTTACAGCCGAGGAAAAGCACATACGTGAACCCACGCCCACGGCTCCTAAAGGGCAAGCCCGCAAACTACCTCGCATATTCAATCCTGACAATCCAGGAGAGATCCCGGGAGGCAGGTCTGCTCTCTCGCCACATGATGCTTTAGAGTACATGAAGCGCTTTTGTCGGCACTTTGACCTTCCTGAATCGAATAAGGTCACGCAGCTCATTGCCACCTCTCCCGTGCTTCATTATGAGCAGGCTACAGCCGTCGAGATGCTCCGAAACCTTTTCATCGAGCCTCGATTTCCCGCACCGCATGAATACAAAACTCTTCAAAAGTCTCTTGATCGTCATGGCTACACCTTGGAAAACATTAAAGAGTGGGCGTGGATCCTTAGTGGAAATACGGAAGATGAATGTGTTACACGCCTCTTTGACACAGGCAGAGGACATCCATTCTTTGTCCTTAATTCTCTTCTACAAACAAGTAATAATAGCTTTGTGCAGCGGCAGTCTCTGTCCGCGCTAGTTAAAGTTGTCGAGCGCTCATTTGTCAGAGATCCTCCAATCGCAAATACTCGCAATGCTGAGCGATACATTGCAAATGCTGCCACTCTCATCAAGTATATTTGCGCTCATTGTTGCAGAATATGGCCCTCTCTACTACCGATTTGTGCCACAATGTTTGTGGAAATGATGGAAAAAACACTCCCATCTATAATCAGCAACCCGGAAAAACTCTTCGTAGCACAGAGCGCCCTATTGAACAGTTCATTGCAGTCGTTTGCAAAGCTTTCAGATACAAGAGCTTACAAGAATTCTGTCTTCAACTGGCAAAGTCTGCGCATTCTTCTGTCATACTCTGACCGTCAGCCCAAAAGCTTCATGCTTGACCGTCAGAGCTACGTTGCTGTAAGACTCGTTCTTCTGGCCTCCGAGCATACGCCCCGTGAGCGTGATATTGCTGGCAGATTGCAAGATCTCTGGCCGCCGTACCCCGTACCACGCGACGGAATTGACGAGCAAGTGGCTCCTGAAGAGAACTACAGCCGGGTAGTCAAGCTGGGGATGATGGCTACCGAAGCAGGCTTCAACAAAACTGACCTGGACCGTGAAATCGACACGCTTGGTGGCCTTGGGCCTGACATGACGCCAACTGCTCGACAGCGCGCAGTTCTCGGCAACCCAAATATTTCCAAGACGACACGAGAAGAGAACATCTGGGCTGCCAAGATCCGTTCAACCCGCAACGCAACCGAGGCATGGGCTGTGTTCAATGACCCGCCGACCCGCCGACTCACCTGGCCAACAGCCCGGATATACCATGCCTTATTCCGCAAGCTCGTTGCCCGCGAAAATACTGCTCCCAAGTATCTGCCAGGCGACGGTCGTGAGCTGACACCCATCGTGATTCCTAACCTTACCCCATTTGAACGAGCACGTCTCACACCGCCGTCGGTGGAGCAACTGTATGAGCAGATGAAACGAAATGGGACTGATGCCGACGAAGCTTGCCTTAGTCTGCTTATCCAAGAAGCTGCTAGTGTTGCCGACGCTTGCAGATATCTTGAGGAAAGCACTTTGACAGATGCACAGTACGAGGCAGTGGCAGGGCCCATGCTGGCTGAAAATATCGAGACTCTCCGGACTGTTCCTCGCCTGATTGTGTCGGGCTTCATTAGAGTTCTATGCAGGAAGCATGTCCGGAACCAGGTAGATGTTGAACTGTATCATCGCGCTACGTTCTATCGCATCCAGAAGGCTGTGTGGCTTGCTTGGGCGCGGTTTCCCGGCAGACATCCTTCTGGTGTCTCGGTCTGGCGCGATATCTGCACCGTCATGTCACGGTCGCCGACCCCGCGCTTGCACCCGAATATCTCGGAAGAAGCGAACATGGCAAGACTTTTACCACTATTCTTCCGTGGCTTTTTCCACCTAGTAGATAGCTATGGCCGAGACTTGGAGAGTGCGGCTAATTTCTTTTCTATTATAGAGGCATACATGGTCCCTCATATCAACGCACACAAGAACTTCTCTCTAGAAAAGCCCCTGACGGGTGTGATGTCGGTGTTTGCCATGGAGCAGCAGCCGCCCACACAATCCAACATTCCCTCAGCAAGAGAATATAGTCGTCTCAAATCGACCCTACTGGAGCAGCGGCAAGACTCCAGCTCCGCCGAAATGGCCTGGCTATTACGGCGATTTTCTGGATGCTTCTTCAATCGCATCCGTGATCCTGGCCCGCTTAGTCCCTCTTCACATGATAAGGTAGCTGCTAGCCAAGATGTCGATGACCACAGTATCGACGGTGAAATCCTACCTAGCATCTACACTGTACCCAGCGATGCCGTTCACCGGCTCATGCGTGCATGGGCCTTCACGGGCAACTTTGCTGGTATGGCACGGCTGGTGCGTTGGATTGCCACTGAATGGACCGAGGGGGATCTCGTGGACCACGAAGGTGCCAGCACACGCGAGCGTAACAGTATCCATAACGCACTATGTGCTTTCCGCCTCTTTGCCGAGCCCTTCCGGCCAGTAAAAGAGGTACATGCTCTGCGTGACTTGATTGACAATCGTGCAGAGAAGCAGGATTGTGGCTTCGGTTGGCCGAGCGAGGTGGAGCGCGATCTGTATGGCCAGGGAGATTTACTAGGCCACGCACAGCTGCTGAAGAACGTCCTAGATAGGATCCTTACGCAGCGTGGCATTGTGAGAAAGGTGCACGACTTGCCTGACTGGGAGCTAGAGATGGAAGAGTGGTGGGAGAAGCCGGACTACATGTAAGGAGGGGTAGGTATATGGTATGTGCATATGTGCATAAGCCGAGGGAAGGCCCATCATATGATTATATGTAGAGCAAGGCGGATGCGTAAACACAGGTTTGTACAATAAGATGTAAGCTAGTAAGGATGTACATATTTACAAAACGTCATTTGTATTTGCAGTCACCGCCATCTATTTTCAACGCCATGTGTTGGACTGTTTAGGGTAATAAGCGTCACTCGTAGCTAGTCAGACTGCTATGAGAAGGAATGCTACGGAGCGACCAGACAAAGGGCCTGCGTGGAGAAAAGAATGGATGCGATACGACGTGGCTGGTGGCTTGCGTACTCCTGAGTAGACCCAAGCGCTCACAAGCCGGCGTCGAGGCCATTGGAAGCAAGATGGGACAAAGATATAGAGTGTAAGATGTCCTGATCTCTGTCATAAGGGGTTGATCGTTGAACGTCATTTTCGTTTTCTTCTTTTCTAGGATGGAAATGTCTCAGCCTCTGCAAACCTCCCCTCTGGCTTTTCTGGTTCGAGTCTGACGTGCCGTGTCAACTTCTTCGTCATGATTCCCGCCGCCTGGCTAAAGCGTAAGGATGGGGGGGGGGGGGTGTCTCTCATACGCAGATTCCCATGTCCGCATCTTACTAGAGGAATCCTGGCTATATCAGCTTGCTTTGCTCACTACTATAGCATTCTATGGCAGCGGACCTTCTGGTTTGATTTGAATATATTTTAGATCTACTGAAACTCAGAGAAACAGACGGACCTTCTGGCATTAGCCCGTCTCTATAGATTTGATTTGATTCGAATTCATTTCATATCTACTGGAATCACCAGGATCAAACGACGCTGCGACACCGAGCAAGTCCGAGAAATCGAGAAGGGCTTAAGCATCCCGCTGTGATCGTGATTATCGTCGTGTGATTGGTGTAGTGGTAACATTAATCGTTGCCATCCGGTGATGATTTCGATCAGCCCTGGGTTAGATTCCTAGATTACGCAGCAGCTATTGGAGCATCTTTAATCATCAACATGATTCCGTATTGCTATTTTTGCTTTCGTTGGGCAGAGCTGCATTACGCTTGAAATATCAAGATCACGCTTTGATTGATGCCCAACCTTTGATATTACAACGCCACTATGAGGCCACATGGAAAGTCTAAGGGTCAGCCTATGATCCTCTGCCAAGACACGCTCTTCGTATAAGAGCCTTTAACTTTTCGTCTTTTCGTTCAACTGAGGGACCTTCTTGCAATGGACTTGGATCTGCCCTGGGTCTGCCCTGGGTCTGGACGCTGCGGCGACTCTGGTGCAGATCTTGCAATATGACTGCGTGGATCTCCAAGGTCTAGCTGGGTGGCCTACCTACCCAAGCCCCGATTCGCTATCGGCATTTTCAACATCTTGGTCACTGTATGTTTCTAGTGTTTCCTTCTACAGACTCCTCAGATTTATGGTTGACTAATGCTGCTGCTCCGGCTCCGGCTCCGGCTTCGGCTTCGGCTTGTAGCTTTTTTCTTTCAATTTCTGCAATGTCTCGGCCTTGACTGCCTATCCGACGCCTCTGGCCAAACACACTTAACCATCTCCATCTCCACATCCAAGAGATATTGGGTCTCAGGTCTCAACCCTATACTCTGCCGTTAATCGAGCTACCACCAGTCGACAGCAATGATCATGCTGGCGCCTGCCAAATCTGTCTCAGACCCGATGGAGAAGTTGAGCAAGCATTCTACCGGGGATGTCAGTTATTCCACCGTTACTACACCTCATGGAGGCGATAGCTCTACCGAGTAGCGAAGTTCCATATGCCTAGACTTTGCACCCAACACCAATCTATGCTTAGCTATGCCTGGTATGATTTCCTGATAGGGTGGTGAGCCTGCACAGTACTGAAGATTCAGGTACCGCCGTCTCTCTAACTATGCTCTCAACACCCAGGATACGCATCAAAGTTGCGTACAGACTGCATTGCTTTCAGCACTACGTTCTGGTCACATAACAGGCATTGAGACTGTCTATGCACAGCTGCAAGTAAATATCCACCAGCATTGGGACCTGTCCCATGTTTCAGCCATACTTAGGCTCCGCTACCATGCGATTGCCATCCTATAAACCTTAGCCGTCCCAGTATCTTTCCCATCAATATACTACCACCTAGAGCAGTATTAGTCCTAGACAAACATGGACTCCCCATCTGACATAAAAGCAGTATTTGCGGTAACCTGCGGTGCTCAACAGTATTCAAGAACTGCGATAAGCCATAATCCCTGTTTGACGTGAAGCGTATCGAGATCTGCACTCAGCTGTATTATTATCATCTGGTGGGGGTGTACTAGCTGCCCGCTTTCATGCGCGATAGGCTGGCTCTCGCTACCACTGATTCAAATGGGCTAGGCGCTTGTGCTGGGTCAGAGCCTTGGGCAGCAGAGGTGGCTCGCTCCGTGGTGCTCTATCACCCGATCCATCTCAACAAGACGAGACAGCATGAGTTTCTAGGGCATGCAAACCTATCATCGTACGCCAAAACATTATTCATCAAGCAAACCTATGGAAGCAATTACTGGCGTTCATATCGACGCATCGGAGTGCCAGCTGTGCGTTCAAGTAAGCTATCTATTGACACTATGCTCACTAGCCACGGTATCTTTAGGATGCCATCAAAATATATTTATTGCTTGCTTGACACAACCCATTTTACAGTAGACATATACTACATTGAAGACTGTATCTCGGTGTTATAATTGGATGACGCACAAATCTCAGGCAACTTACAAACCAGCATCTATACACTTATAAGGCGACTTTCAACCCCATGACTAAACAGTTCCAAGCTAGATGCAACAAGGTGCCTCACTGAGCCGATGGATTGGTATACGGCAAACATAAGTTTGTAATAGCTGGATGTAATGAAGAGTATCAAAGGCTATGAATTTGGAGGTTCTAATATAAAAACAGAAGAAAGGCAAAAAGAAAGAAAAAAAGAAAAGAAAACAAAGGCAGAGGGAAAGTTATGCATGATAAGACGGGTACATTCCTTAGCTACACGAAAAACAAGCGTTTCCTTAACAATACCCCAAGAGCCAACACGCATAGCATGTGCTCGTTCATCTTCTATCTCGCCGCCGGAGCTTTAGCAATGGTAGCCGTCACGTACCTGGTGTTTGTTGGAGTGTAAGTCACGGTCTCATACTCCTCGCCAGAAACTAATGGTGCAGAAGGCTCAACTGTAACGCCAGGGACAGTGACAAACGAAGTCAAGGTTGGGGTAACAGTGACGGTCACATATTCAGTGGCCTCTACTACAGACTCAGTCGTAGGTCGTGGCATAGACGAGGCTGAGGGGGGTAATCCAGAGGATATACCCAAGATATTTTCAGCATAGTTCTGTTTGTAGCAGTCCATTTGCACTCCATCCGTCGTGTTGAGAGGAATTGCATAGCATTTTGTTCCGGCGCCGCACTGGCTCAAGGCGTATCTGCTGTTGTAAAGATCGCATGTCGCCATATCTCCGTCAATGCAAGCCACCGATTCTGTCGTGCATCTAGATGATGCAGTAAGGGCAGAAAACATCATGTTAAAGCCCCGAGCAAGATCTAGGTTTGCCAAATAGGTCTCGGGAGAAATAGTTCCTGTGGAAGGGGGGGCTGAATAAACTACAGAAGGGACAATGGTTTTGGGCAGCGAAGAAGAGGATGATAGACCAGGTATGGTCACAACCGCGCCTGCAGGAGCCGTTAAAGTAACAATGATATTCACGATATCAGATGAAGACCTGGAGGAAGATCCGGGTACAGACACGGATGGCTCAAAACCTGCATAGGGGGTCGAGATAATGATGCCGCTAGAGCCCACATCGGCAGATTGGGTTGTTTGTATAGGGCTCGAACTTGGCCCACTGCCTATGAAACTGGTCACGACTGGGGGAGTATTCGATGTTGAGACTCCAGTCCGAGAAGACTTCGTAGTAGAAATCAACTTCGAAGGGGAGAGAGACAAGGTTGAGACCGTTGTCAAGACTGGCACTGGTGTGGCAGAAGGTGCCACATCGGCTACTGGCAGAGACGGCTGCACTGAAGCTTCTGTGCTAGTAGTCAGAGACGAAGTCTTATGGGTAGAAGTAGCTGGCGGCGCCACTGTCACTGTAGTAGGTGCATCAGGCAGGACCGTAACCTCGACGTACCCCGGGCCCTTGATAGTTGAAACGCCAGCCGGCTCTGTGGGAAATGAAGATGCTCCCGACTTGCTCTTCGAGACTATTGAAGATCCTGTAGTAGCTTGGCCAATAGGGCTAAAGATCGGACTAGGAGTGCCCGAATTGAAAAAGTTTGAAAAGTCCTCGGTGTACTCTTTAACGGATATCTTGCTAGTGACCGCTTCTGATGGAGACGCAACAGTACTATCAGGAGGCACTGTAGTAGGTGTAAGCGAAGGAGGGATGGCTCCAAGACCCGTTGATAAGGAGCCAGAACCGAGGCCGGGAGTCCAGGTTATGTTGTAGTTGTGTCTAAGTGAGAATTAGGAAAATGAAACATCACAATACCATAGCACTAGAGTAGACTTACCTGGGGTGAAAATGCAAGGGGCCGGCTTCCACCGAGATAACCAGTATCCAGGCTAGAAAGAGATGCGAAAGACGGGAGCCCATGGTAGCCATAGTGCAGCCGATTTAATTATAGAGAATAAGCGAACCGGGAGCAAAGCACGGGCTACAGGGGTGAGTGATATAGAACGGGGTGGATGCTATATAGATTCCAAGGAGAATGACGAAGAAGGCGAGAGACCGGCAGGCAGAAATCAGGGACAAGCCCGAACTTATACACACGAAAGATTAAGGTAAAAGGTTGAAGTCGAACGAGAGAAATGTAGGCAGCCAGCAGCCTATGGTAGATGCAAAGAATGTGAAAGAAAGGAACGTATCAAAGATACAACAAATGAGTTGAAAGAGGAACGAAGCCCAGCTTCAAAGTGCAAGCAAGACAAAGAGAAAGAGGAGAGAGAGAAAGAAAGAAAGAAAGAAACAACAGGCAAGCCGCAAATAGAACCAGTATTAGCAGAAGAGCTGAAAAGGAAAACTCAAAACAAAGAGCAAATAACAAAGAACAAAGAAAACTGACAGAAACACTAAGCCAAAGGAAGAACCGGGACAATGGACTAGGAAATGCTTGTCACGATGAGGAGCGGCTGCTCAATCTTATACCCCTAGTATTGCTCTCTAAAGTTGCACAAATACGGTCTCACTCACATCCTAGGAGCTGGGCTAGCCATGACGGTCATTGGCACCACTCGAAGAAAAAGACGATCTGAGGTTAATTTCGAATCCTATCATTGTGCTGTGTAAGTCGTTCTCAGCCAAACAAACCTAGACACGGAAGCCAAGGGAGTTCCTTGTCATCCAGATGCCTGGGCCTAAACTATGCTTGGGGCCCCCTATATCTGCTAATATTTAGTGCTGTAAAGCATGCAGCAGACGGTAGGACTATTGGAGAGTCTGACCCTAGTCCTAGCCCCCTTCAGCCCTTGTAACAGTCACCTAAGCACGATGTCTAAGCCGTTGAAGTCGGCGGCTCTCAGCCAATGGTTCGATGAGCGCTAACAGGCATGCAGTGAGCCGTTCCACGGTAAAGCCAGCTTAAATGCTTTGCTTTAAACCGTGTGACGAAGCTCAGCATGATCAAATGATAGTGCTTGAAGGCTCGAAGTTGATACGGTCTACTTCTTAGTATCCATATACTCTGGGGAATGTGCTTCCAAGTGGCGTCTCTATTAAACCATTGTTCTTCAACTCCAGGCTTCACCCTCTCTATGCGAATATCTATCTCTCTTTAGCGGTAAGTCTCTTTTCTTCTTTTTTCTTCTTTTTTTTTCATGGCGGAAAAACTTGAAACTCCAAGTCTCGCTTCCTTTCTTGAGCCCCGGGGCTGCAAGGCTGGCCGGGCGCTTAGACTAGTGAATCAAAAATAACTTCCAGTGTGTGTTGTACGAAGCTGCACATGGCACACAAAGCAGGTGTCCGTATAAGCACAGGGCTTTGTTTGTTTGTGTTATTTAATGTCTATAGGAGCACGGAGGTTAAGACTCCATGATAGGGTTCCGAGCCATACAGAAGGAGCAAAAAAAAAAGTGCCTTGTGAGGCTCAGCGTCGTTTGATCTTGGTGATACCAGTGGACGTTGGATATATACATACACATCAAATAAGAATGCCTTCAAGCGGATTTGAACCGCTGACCTCGACATTACTAGTGTCGCGCTCTGCCAACTGAGCTATGAAGGCTAAATTATTTTTGAACGGGAATGTGTGAAAATATATTTAATTATAAGTGACACGAAAAACCGGACGATGGCGGACAACTCTCCCTCCTACAACCCTCGGGGGGGTACCTTTGAGGTCTGGTACCTTTTCTTTTCAGGTTGATGGTCGCCAACGTTTATGATCCCTATGACCGTTGTCATTCTTTTTTCTTTTATTAGACTT
>JAXHKN010000371.1:0-27268 GCA_038407165.1 Ceratocystis variospora | reverse complement strand
CCCCCCCCCCCCCCCCCCCCCCCCATCACGTATGTATGTTAAATTTGCGCTTCAGCATATCACAACAAGTACTGTCAGAATTTGGAGACTTGGGCAAGACACATGCGACCTCTTGTCTTCCCTTTCATCGTCTGTTGCTCCTTGATAGCCCAAACGTCTTGAAAACTTGAATGTTATCAACTAAGCAGGCAAAAAAAGGTTGCCCATACTGGACGGGATCAATAATGTAGTAGACAAAGGCACATAACAGACAGTAAGCTGGCAACGAGAGACAGAGAAAAAAAAAAAAAAAAAAATAAGAAAAAAAAGCCATGTGCCGATACCCAAAAAAGGCAAACACACAGACATCGGCGCCCCAATTTCCTTCTCTACCCCTCCCCCCCCCCCCCCCATCCTCTTTTCCATCCTCGCCCTACCGTCTCTTCATGGCTGGCCGGGGCTTGCACTCGTCCTCGTCAACCGGATGCAACATAACCTTCAGTGGAAGCTGCTGCGTGTTGGCTTGGTATCCCTTGCTCCAGTCGTAGCCCACCGCATAGGCAAAAATGTTGCCAGTTTTGCTGAATGCCGTGCTAGTAATGCTGCCACCGACATTGGGATAGCCCTTGAGCCGGTGCTTGGCGTCCTTGTCCCAGAAGTGGAACGTGCCTTCGGACCCAGCTGTGCAGAATGTACCGTGGACGGGATTAAAGGAAATGCTGTTGACGGCGTAAGCATTGACGATGTTGTTTGAGGGAGGGTCGCGGTGGCACTTGAATGAGAAGTTGAGTCTGAGAGCGGGAAGATCAGAATCAGAATCAGAATGTCAGCAGCATGCTCTAGAAACGCGAGGCAAAGAAAGGACTGGTCAAACAAGGGGGCCAAACTAGGGGAGGCAAAACTCACGACGCGTCTTTATCTTGGGTGTAATGGATAGCACAGCGCCCCTCAATACTGCCAATAGCAAAACCAGCAGCATCGATAAAGCAGCTGACTACACGCGTCTGCCACTTTAGCGGACTTTGCAGGGTCTTGAAAAAGGTTGTGGGGCTATTCAGGTTGACTACATTGATGTAGCGATCGGCCGTGGCTACAACTAGTAGGTCCTTGCACACGTCCATTGAATACACGCGCTCCTGAACCTGCAGTGTCGCAGCCGGCTGCTGCTGGCGCATGTCCCAATACTTGACCGTCTTGTCCCACGAGCCAGAGACGACCATGGGCGAGCCATTGATATCGAAGAAGCGGACACACCGCGCCGGCTGGTCGTGAGCACCGATCTGGGCAGTTTGCTGGGTAGCAAGATCGCACACCTTAATCTGCTTGTCGGCACCAGCGGAGGCGACTTTGGTTCCATCCTAGAGGGGGGAAATGACGTGTGTTGTTAGCATGGGGAAGGTAACGGTAATAGTGGTTAAGGGCAACTAGGAGCTGGAAATTCCCCAACTTGTCTCACCTTGGAAAAATCACACGACAGCACTGGGCCCTCGTGCTCAAATGCATGGCGGCCCTCGCTTTGGCCGTTGGGAGCCACCTCGTAAATGCGGACCTTCTTATCCCAGCTGGATACGGCTAGAAAGTCGGAGGCCTGCGATGCGGCTGGTGAAAAGGACATGCAGGAGATAGTATCCTCGGGGGGGTTACTCAGAGCCACATCTTTGCTAAGGTCGCCGGTAGTACTATTGGTGGTTGAGGAGGAGGTGGCAGCCGTGTTACCGCCGAAGAGAGTCGACATTGTAAGCGTCCGTGGATTTATATGTGTAGAAATGTCGGAAAGGGAGTTCGCTTTTTACAGGCGTTTTCACGACTTAGGGTCTGGTCTGTTGAGTGTCAAGATAACCGCCGAGAAATCAACCGGGTTTTGCCTTGTTCCACAGTGACGCGCGTAGCTTGTTGTTGATGATGCTTATAGAGTTTAGACGAAGTGATGACTTGGAGATCCTTTAACCTTCAACGCAAAGCTATCTTCAGAAAAGAAAGTAGAGATTACCACCGATTTCAACTGCACAAACAACGCATCAAAAAGAAGGGAATAAACGCAAAGATGGCTGAAAACGAGGACGTCAAAAATAAAGGGAAAACAGCTCCAAAAATTGATCTTAATGTCGTCAAAGCAAGCACGCTGGAAGAAATAATAATAATAAAAAAAAAAAAAAAAAAAACATGCACAGCTTCATCGTTTGTCAGCCTTGTTTCGTTTCCAACATGCCAGCCTTGGGAGAGTGTGGCGTCGCATGAAGCTTGACGCCACATTTGTGGTGTACAACAGAAAAAGCTTTTCTTCATGATTCCCCACTTTATCAGGCCGGCCTGAAAATTTCGTCGCCGCTAGTATAAATAGCCTTCCTGTCTCGCTTCTTCTTCCGCTTCTTCCTAGTTTCTTATTCTCTCGGTGTGCATCACCCCCTCGCCTGACAAATCGCTATCGAAGCTTTCATACAGAGACTCGGCTGTAGTTTCTGCATCGCGTCTCATCCGTTGACTCGGATATCTGAAGCTTTGGGAGAAAGTCCCCGGACATGGATTTCGCTTTGTGGAATCTGCTGCGGAAACGCGCCGTCGGAGATAATGATTGCACTCTTAGGGTGCATTCATCGACGGCTGACCTCTGCCTGGCCCTTGCCTCTAGTCTGGCCCTCGACCCGCCTCGCTATCTTCAAACATCGTCTTGCGCTCTCTGCGAACCGTCTTGGGACACCGCCAGCCCACGGAGCTCGTCATGATCTCAACTACCACTGCCGCAAACCAGACAGCTTTTGGGACGAAGATACGAGTCCCTTGTCATTTGGTCTCTGGGAGTGTGTGGCTGGGTCATTGAGCTCTCCAGGCTGGTTCCTTGGGCGGCGTCGTAACGGGCGGCTCCGAGCTGGTGGGCGAGTGCGACGTTTACTTGAGGCGCCTGGTGCTAGGGGCGTGATGGGGGCGCTGGAGGATAACATTGTCGTGTTTTGATAGGCATGCGATTGCGCGTTGTGCGTGCTGAGCTCATGCTGCCTTCGGCGGCTGTATTCAGCATCTGCGACGGGTTACTCGATGGGGCTCATTCTCGGGACGAGGGGGGTTCACCCATGAAGGCACTTTTTTATATACAAGAATGTCGCCGACGATGAGAGGATGCTTTCGGCTCATCCTTTCCTATGGCTTGATGATAACAACATGCTCAGGTGCCTTGGCGGCTGTGGCCTTTTGCGGTCTTTTATTTCTGGATTCACGACAAACCCTCTTTTTTTCTCTCTTTTATACACTCTAGGTTCCGATCACCATATTGGATCCTGTCACCGTCTGGGAAACAAAGGGCCTGTGAAGGGCAGCTGCGGGCAAGTGCTCTGCTTGTGTGTCGTTAAGATCAGGGGCTGGAACAAAACCCAAGCGGGGGGGAGGACATGTCTGAGGGTCGAGTTTTTTTCTTTTTTTCTTTGGTGATGATAAAACATATAGAGTCAAGCACTGAATGGCGACTGATCCAATGGACAGCGCTTTCCTTGATGATACTCAACAATTCTTATCTGATAGAAGAAAGAGGAACTCTGGACTTTTACTGTAGTTATTGGTATACTTTACAAGTGAGTCGTCGGCTGCCGAAGGGTAGCGCTTTTCCATCTAATTTACCCTCCAACCATGAAACCCGCCACACCCGAATGACAAGTCGAGCATTCCCATTGATTGCCCTTGTGTCAAAATGAACCCAAGCCAAGTCTCTGACGCGCTTCGAGGATCTGTGATCTATGAAACACTACAGTGATATACATACATGATGGCAGACCCCTTCAAATGCGAAGATCCTGTTCTGGTTATCAAGTGGTTCCCACCTGGCGAAAGCAGTTAAGAAGTATAGCACCACTGTAACTGGTATCCAAAACTTTTGGCGAGACTTGCTTGATGCTGGGCCTTGTTTCAAGCGGTGTAGCCACTAGAAGAGCAAAAAGGCATGGAAGATCAAAAGTAGTCCAGGGAACCGAACAGGTTGTAGTCATGTAGACAGACTATCAATGTTGGGCTATCAAGCTACTGATCGTGGGCAGGGCAACACCACCTCGTTAGCTGCTCACAAGAAAGCAACCCCTCCGGCGATAGGGCCATCACTACGACTCAAGACAATCAACAGAATAAAACCCCCCGATCAAATAGTCGACGTCGCTTTTGACCTTCGCCAAACATGAAAGCTACCATTGGAGGGAGTTTGACCTTTATTGTAGGGAAAATAACACCACCGCATTCTGTATACTGCCCTCTTCCTCTCATATACTTCAGCCGGCCTCGGGCCCTCTAACAGTGGCATGGAACTCTCGATCAGATGAGCGACAAGGTACATCTCAAATACCGAGTCCTTCTCCGTCCATTGCGCGCCGCGCCTGTGCAGTGGGGGGAAAGGCGGCTTTGGATGAAGGAATATAGCGAATCAAAGGAGTTTTGATGGGCAGGCAGTGGTCGGATAGTCGAGAAATCATAGAGGAGGCTTGGCATTCTCTCTCAACTGGCTCAAGTCTTTACGTTGGCCAGTGTCCATCAACTAGTTTGCAGATGATCTCATACTCGTAAGCCGTTATTATATTTCCCACCAGTTTTCGCCTATCCCTTATTAGTACATCCGTATATAACCATATTGCCTGCTAATAAAAACTCCATAACTCCTACTCGGCCCTACCTTGTATGCCAAGCAATATGGGGACAAAACCAAACGTAACGGTCCTCCCTATTTGATATCTTTAAGAGCATAGGCGTCTAGCCACACCCCTGGGTGGCCGCTTTACATCAGCCCGCTCAGCACAACTTTGTTCAAATTGGCTACCTCGACCTTGACCGACGAGCGCGTTGCCTCGTCAAACTCCTTCATCGAGCCCTGAAGAATAATCTTGCGCACCTTGGAATCGGCCTTGGCAAATTGCTCGGCAACCGGCGGTGTGCATTCGCGATTAGAGGGAATCAACATGAGGAGCTTGCGGTAGCAGTCGATCAACACATCACACAAGGTAGCAAACGTCTCGTGGAAATCCGGGTCAAACGGCAACGACGGGGTCAACAAATGTGAATAGGACTCTCCGGGGAACAGCTCTGTTTCCGTGGCCGCAAAGGCTGCCGCATTGGCAGAGGCAGCGGGCCCGGCGCCCCCCGAGCCAGCGTCTATATCGCCATAGGCGGCATCGGTTGCAGCCGACGAGCGGCGGCGCACTCCGGGGCGGCGGAACATTTGTGGCAGCCGGGCACGCGAAAGCGAGCTAGAACTAGCGTTTTCACCATGAAGTTGTTGGAAGGTTTCAAACTCGGCTAGCAAGGTGTTGAGACTGCGCAGATATTCAAGTGGCGTTGCGCCATTATGGTCGATCACGGTAGGAAGGGAAACACCCAGAATCAAAAAGTTGGTGGCTCGCCGGGCGTATCTAGAAGCGTTGGAAGCACTCATGCGCGAAACGTCAGGCCGGTCCATCTGGAATGTGTTGAACCAGAAAATGCGGCCCTCATTTCTAGAAGAAGCAAATTAGCGTTGTGCATCACAGCATGTGCGGGGGAGGGGGGGCTTACGCTTTACGGAGGTAATCCAGTGTGCTAATGCGTTTTCGCGCCAGGTCAGCTATGTTCCCGTGTACACCTCCATCAAGACCAGGCACCGTAGGCAAGACAGAAGTATACGAAGACATGAAGCCGTTGGTGAGGCCCGCAGAGCTGTGCGAGGTTGCAAGCGATGCAGAAGTCAGGGTACGACTTGGGGCGGGGAAATCGGAGGGTATAAGCGGACTGTAGGCGCCCTGCTGGGGATTGGGGTTCGATGAGAGAGAGTTGCTGGTAGCGGGGTTGGATTCGGAGCCGGCGGCAGAAGAAGACGCAAGGTGGGGGTGGGACGCAGCAACAGCACTAGCAAGATCCGGCACTGGTGGGGGTGGTAGGCCAGCGGAGGTTGAGCTAGGAACGGATGATGAAACAGCGTTTCCCCCCGTACTAGGGCGGCGCTTTCCCTTGGCAGGCGAGGAAAACGAAGACTTGCGCGCAAACGAAGGCTTGCGATCTCGAAAAGGAATGTCTTGGTGGGGGGTTGGCGGACTGAGGTTGTGTATGTTCTGGCTGTGGGAGTGGGAGTGGGAGTGGGAGTGAGAGTAGGAGTGGGAGTGGCTACTAAGGCTATGCGAGTGGTTGTGCGAATGCTGTTGATGTTGTCCCAGATTCAGGGCATTGGCGCTGGCGGCTAGTTCTGGGGGGAACTCGGCGACACCAAAGTCAGGCTGTGGCGAGGGAGCAGCACTGCTGGCGGTGCGGCTGTGGGACTGAGAAGACTGAGACTGGGAGTGAGACTGTGACTGAGACTGAGACTGGGCCTGTTGGTGGTCTGGAACTGGCATGGGCATGGGCATTGGCACTGGTGGCTGTGACTGTGACTGTGCAGCCTGCAGCTGTGGTTGGTCTCCAGAGCTTGTGCCAGGTCGCGACTTGGTGCCGCCGAAAGTAAAAGAGGAGAAGAAGGAAGAGGACGCATTCTGGGTGGCTTTCTGCATGGTGGCGAGGAGAGAGACGGCCAGATCAGAGGACGGAGACAAAGAGCAGGACAGAGGGAGGAAGAGGAGGAAGAGAGGGACGAGGAGAGAGACGAGGAGAGAGACGAGGAGAGACCAGTAGAAGGACAAGGAGAGGGACACAAGAGGGACACAAGAGGGATAGAGAGAGGTCAAAGAGAGGCCAAAGAGAAGGAAAGCCCAAAGAAACAGACTGGAATACTAAGGGCCGGGGTTGTGGCGTATGAGCATTCTGTTGTCCAGGAGCAAGCAGAGAAGGGGCTCTGGCTGGATAGACAGATATCAAATGTTTGAGGAAAGCCCCCCAGGCACACTAACCCTTTGCTACTGCCTAACCCTAGTACATCCCTCCTCCCCTTTTGCTCTCGCATCCGAATTGTCGCCATCTCGTGAGTCTTCATACTACTAAGAACTGCCTGCAAGTTATATGACTGCGCTTTGTCAGCCTTGTACTAGCCAACATTTCTGCATTCTCCCGAAGGACGGGTGTATCGAAGACAGCGATGCTTATGAAGAAATGCCAGCCAGCGAATAGCGTAGATTAGACTAGAGACATCGCATACGTAAACTTGGGGTAAGCTGCCCCGCGCTACCTAGCTACCTAGTACCTGTCACCCACGTACTGCTGAAAGGGCCCGATTGAGATTAATGAAGACCTGCTGACGAGCGGTACGGGTGACAAGCCAGCGAACGGTACAACGGCACCCGGCACAGCACAGTGAAGAGAAATGCTTCATGGCACATCGTACTAGGGTATACAAACCCTAGTACGAGTACTATTGCCTAGCCCCACCCTTTTCCCAAAGCTTCCAGAATAAGGAGCTTAGACCTCCTTGAACCTCAGAGCCTCCAAGCTGGTCCTTCAAGCTTCAACGTTTAGGCAACGTCTCCGCACACACCCTTTGCTTCTTGCTGCCTTATAGTAACTCACTGCTTACAGCCCATCACCCCTCCGCTGCTCTTATCCATCTCTTGCTCTCCCTCTTTGTCTCCCCTTCTTACAATGCCTTCCACTATCGACCCCCCTCCTGGCACGCCTGCCCCTGAGATCCTTGAAAACCGCATTTGGATCGATGGTTGCTTTGACTTCTTCCACCACGGCCACGCCGGTGCCATTGTGCAGGCGCGGCAGCTAGGAAACGAGCTGTTTGTGGGTGTTCATTCCGATGAGGCTATTATGGAGAATAAGGGCCCTACTGTCATGACGCTTGATGAGCGGTAAGTCCTCTTCAGCCCCCCTGTCCCGAGCTGTCTATTCTACGCCCTCCTGTCTCGCTCATAAAGTAGCCGTCAAGCGCTTTTTATAGCTAACTCGTCCCACTATTTCCTTACTCCCAGGCTTGCAGCTGTAGAAGCCTGCAGATGGGTCACGCGGAGTGTTACCCACGCCCCATATGTCACAGACCTGGACTGGATCAGCCACTTTGGCTGCAAGTACGTCGTGCATGGCGATGATATTACGTCTGATAGCAGTGGCGAGGACTGCTATCGCTTTGTCAAAGCTGCTAATCGCTTTAAGGTGGTTAAACGCACACCCTCTATTTCCACTACCGATCTGGTCGGCCGCATGCTGCTGTGCACGCGCACCCACTTTATCAAATCGCTGTCTGCTATGATTTCTGGCGAGGAAGGTGCCGGAACTCCCGAAGAACGCGCCGCTGTTGGCAGCAGCATGAAGAACCGCATGAAGCTGTATGCCACTGATGCGTCGGGTTCTGCCCCTGGATGTGACGTGTGGTTCTGGAATGCGTCGGATGCTGCCAAGACGGAGGCTGCCATCGAAGAGGCCGGGGTTTTCGAGCGCTTGTTTGAAGGCAAGGGTCCGAAGCCCGGGCAGCGCGTGGTGTATGTCGATGGTGGCTTTGACCTGTTCTCCAGTGGACACATTGAATTTCTTAAGCGCGTGACCGAGGCCGAAGAGAAGATTGCCCGTGACGAGGGCTGGTACTCGGAGCAGGCCGTCAATGAGCGTCTAGGAAAAGGAGAGGACTACCCGCCTGCCTATGTGGTCACTGGTATCCACGATGATGAAGTAATCAACCAGTGGAAGGGCGTAAACTATCCCATCATGAATATTTTCGAGCGCGGCCTGTGTGTGCTCCAGTGCAGAGTAAGTAGTATGAGTATAGCTAGCTATCTGGATTGCAGCGTATGAGACTGTTTATGCTAACGCGTTACTCCGACTTGCAGTATGTACATGCCGCGATTTTTGGCGCCCCGTTTTCGCCGAGCAAATCGTACCTGGCTGCCCTTCCGTGGGGAGTACCTGACGCAGTGTACCACGGGCCGACATCCTTTATGCCGCTTACATACGACCCGTACCAGGGACCCAAGACCATGGGTATCTTCAAGGAAATCCCGACGCATTCTTACAAGGACGTAAACGCCGGCACGATTGTGCAGCGCATTACACGCAGCCGTGAAATGTATGAGGCCAGACAGCGTGCCAAAGGCATCAAAGCCCAGACGGAGGAGGCCCATCGCGCACGCGAGATACTGGAAGAGGAGCAGCGGGCTCGTGAAGCTGCGCGGGCAGTGGCCGAGTGAAATGGGGGAGGGAAGACGGGGTCCAGCCACGCTGCAATGCTGAGTAATCAGAAAAAAAAAAAGAACTGACCAAACTACATACACCCACCCTTACGTAATAACAAGAGCGACACAAGTAATTTTCTTTGTAGCTGAAGCGGATTACATCATTGGCGTGCACATTTGTTTACTTTCACGTCGAGAAACCCAGGTATTGTTTTCTTCCACGAACGGTAATACGCGTTCAGGAAGCTGGCTGGGCATTCTTTTTTGGCGCGGGCCTTCTTGGCCTCTAGTTCAGGACAGAATCGGAAACTCGGCATCGGCATCGGCATCGGTATCGGCTGTGCAGCGGCTAAAAGGGAAGCTAGTTGGAGGGGGGGGAGGGGGGGAGTTAAGCTTGAGCATAGTTTGGATGCGCCAATTGGAGAACCCAAGCAGATTAAAGATTAAAGTGCTATGAAAAAAGAAAAAAACATTAAACATAGCCTTCATGATAATGTGCAATATTACAAACTGGTGATTTATTGCCTGCCTTCAGCCTCCCACCCCGCCAGGACAGCTATAAAGGCTGGGAGGGAAGGAGATACAAGCATACACGTACCTTCTCAGACGAAACGAGGTATTTTGACTCTCCGGCCGGCCCTTTCTTTTGCCCTCCCCACAAAATTCGCTCTAGCAATAGCCCAAAAAGAAACAGGCCAGGCCAAAAGTCCGACCACACACGCCTATCAAGTAGCTGCATTTTTGCAACAAGGCAAAACGCACATCTCCATAGAAAATGTATGGTCTGATAAGACGGAAATGGCCTGAGCCAATCAAGAGAGAATAAAATAAAACATGCCATTTTCTTTCGGGCCTCCGTTTGCGCTTGTTCTTTCCCTGTCAGAGAGCAAGAGACGGATGATGATGGATATGCGTGGCCATGGGACAGGACCGGGAATAGGATGATGGCACATAAGATGTGCGTTGCGTACATGTATGTACAGGTACAGGGCCACTTTGCATTTTATCGTGCAGATGTGATAGGGTAAGAATTAGCAGACGGAATATATCTTTACAGCTGGATGTATCGTCATAGCGAGGCTTGAAGAGCAGGAGATTAGGAAGTAGGAACAAGTGGGCTGCAGGATCCTCGTCAAACCGATGACGCTCCGGGTGGGGGGTTGATTGGACGAAGTGGAAAGAGAAGGACCAGCAGGACCACCCACTAGGGCTAAGAGCGACAACGAGAATCAGAAAAAGGTGCAGATGGAGACAGGGCTGGGCGAAACCAGAGGAGGCGCCTACGCCTGCCCTGTTCGAATGGGCAAGAGGGGCACGAAAGGAAGGAAGGAAGGAAGGGTCAAGTCGGTCGGCTGGTTGGTGGCGTGCAGCAAGCACTGGCTCTTCTGGTGCTGTGCTTTGGCGTCTTCTCTGCCTCTCTGCTTCTCTGCCTCTCTACCCCTCTGCCCCTCTGCTGTCTTGGCACTGGTTTGTTGGTGTGATTTCGACGCAACGGATGACCCCGCAATGGCAAGACAGGCGTTTCAATTTTTTTCTTGTGCTTTTTTGCAGCAGTGGGTAAAGCGTGCGGTTTACGCAGTTGCCAGAAAAGGCGAGTGAGCCCAAAAGTTAGTGGCTAGACAGGGAATGAAGTGCTCTAACAACGGGCAAGTGCAGCACAAGGCAAAGTGACTCCGTCGTTCGGGGTCATTGCACTTTTCTTTTTAAAAGCTTTGCCCGCCGCTTCCTTATTTAACTTCCTACTTGCCTCTTTCTCCCTTCTCCTTTCCCCTCTTTCTGTTTTCTTTCTCCCCTCTTTTCCTCAAGCACAACTTCAACTTGTCTTGTTTCATTATTTCACTTATTCATCCAAAATGGCCTCTCTCAACCTTAAGCCCGGTGTCATCTACGGCGACGATGTCCTGCGTGTAAGTTTCCTTTTCCCTTCCACCTCTTCTCTCTCCCCCTCCCCCTCAACTGTCGTGTTATTTCATTGGCCCGGCTTCTCTCTGAGGACGCCCTTCCATGGCAACACTCCCCAGCTTCATTGTCCATGTTTCTTTGTCTCTGGCCTTGGTTGCACTTGAATACCAGCTGTGAGGCTGGGGCTGTCGGATACGGGAATCGCGGGCTATCTTCTGCTGCTTCTCCGATTCTTTTTGTCACTCTTCAGCCCCAAGACCTGCCGTGCCGGACCCATAAAGCTAATTGCTGATATCTTTCTCCAAAGCTCTTCGAGTACGCCAAGAAGACTGGCTTTGCCATCCCCGCCGTCAACGTCACCACCTCTTCGACTGTGTAAGTAGTTCTGTTCCGCATTTCGCACATTGTGTCTGGGCTTTCCGAGCAGTTACTCGCTGCCAGCACAAATGCCACTCTCCAACCGACCTTCAGAAAGCTTGCGCCTTTTGTCTGTTTCTGTGCTCTTTTTTACTATTCCTAGATCCTCCCCCTCCCCTTCGTCTTCTTCCTCTTCTTCCATTTTGGCACCTCCTTTCGCTTGTCACTTATGACTAGCTTAGACATATATGCTAGCCTGCCCTGTCCCACCCAATCGGCCCGGAAGAATGGAAGGAAGGCTTCGCCCAGGGGGGGATCAGAAAAGAGACAGAGCTCAGCAAACCTGGGAAACTCCACCTTGGATAAAATCAACTCCCGGCCGAGAGAAGACATTAAGCCCCTTGCTAACATATGCCCTGCAGCATTGCTGTCCTTGAGGCTGCCCGCGACCTGAAGTCGCCCGTCATTATCCAGACTTCGTCAGGTGGTGCCGCCTACTTCGCTGGCAAGGGCCAGTCTAACAGCGGCATGGCCGCCTCCATTGCCGGCTCCATCGCTGCTGCCCACTTTGTCCGCTCCATTGCTCCTATCTACGGCGTGGTGAGTTTATAGCCAGTTTCCGAACTAGAAATCAGCCCGGTGCTTTGTCTCCATAATAACTAACTGCCTATTCTTTTTTCGCCTTTTTCAGCCCGTTGTCCTGCACTCGGACCACTGCCCCAAGAACGCCCTGCCCTGGCTCGATGGCATGATGGAGGCTGATGAGGCTTCCTTCAAGGCCACTGGTGTGCCCCTTTTCTCTTCTCACATGATTGATCTGTCTGAGGAGTCCTTCGAGGAGAACCTGGCTGAGACCGCCAAGTACCTGGCCCGCGCTGCTCCCATGAAGCAGTGGCTGGAGATGGAGATCGGTATCACCGGTGGTGAGGAGGACGGTGTAAACAACGAGGACGTTGACAACGCCTCCCTTTACACCCAGCCTGAGGAGATTTACAAGATCCACGAGAAGCTGTCCAGCATCTCCCCCTACTTCTCGATTGCCGCTGCTTTTGGCAACGTCCACGGTGTCTACCAGGTCGGCAATGTCAAGCTGCACCCCGAGCTTCTGGGCAAGCACCAGGAGTACATTGCCGCTAAGATTGGCGGCGAGGAGAAGAAGCCTGGTAAGTCGTATTGCGCCAGTTTTCACAAGGGCGGCGTTGCACCAGCAAACACTCAACACACAACATGCTAACTTTTGTCCGCCATAGTCTTCTTCGTCTTCCACGGTGGCTCCGGCTCTTCTGTTGAGGAGTTCCACACTGCCATCAACCACGGTGTCATCAAGGTCAACCTGGACACTGACCTGCAGTGGGCCTACACCTGCGGTATCCGCGACTACATGGTCAAGAACATTGAGTACCTGAAGACCCAGGTCGGCAACCCCGAGGGCGCTGACAAGCCCAACAAGAAGAAGTACGACCCCCGTGTCTGGGTCCGTGAGGGTGAGAAGACCATGATTGAGCGTGTCAAGCAGGCTCTAAATGACTTCCACGCCGCTGGCTCCATGGCATAGATTGGTGGATGTGAGAGAAGGGTTTGTAATTGGCGCTGGAGATTATAAGAAAGGGAGTTCATTCGGTACATCATAGGGTTGAACTGAGTCGTTGGTTCTTTGGCGTCTTATTTTTTTTTTTTTTGAATATTGAAGAAGGATGAAACATACAAATAAAGAAATAACTTGAGATAACGCGACTAGTTTATGGGCGAGTGAGTTGGGGGAACAGGATGATGCAAGTGACGTGGAGTGAGGAGAGATGCAAGAGGAATATGAGAGAAGTGTGTGAAGGTAGGTGGTACAACGCAGGGGAGCCGGACGATCGCCCAAGACAGAAAGCCGAGAGTGACGGCTTTGTTCCTTCAGGCAGCTTTTCCTTGCTCTTGAGAGAAAGAAAAAGAGAAAGAAAGCGGCGGCTAATGGCGGCTATACTCGGCGAAAAGGGGAGGGGGGGGTGCAAGATGTGATGCAGGGGGCCAGCCGCGTGGGCTGGGCCTCTTTTGGCTTGGCTTGGAGGCCACGGCTTTTTTCTTCTCTTGTTTCTCCCTTGACTGTCTGGTCGGAAGTAGGACAGAAGCCCAATACGACGACGATAATAACCTAGACGCTTGGACTAGCGGCTGGGACCTTTGCAGCGCTGTTTTCACTGCATACTTTACCCTATGTTTGGTTCTAAGCTAACGAAAGCCCGGGTGGGCTGTGCCGAAGAAGAACCAGACAGGGGGCTATCAACGTCGGCATAAGATGTCCGGCTGGATAACAAGTGCATATACGGGTTAGAAGAGAATTCAATTGGATGCCATGGGAGCTCGGAGGACTGGCCGACGCGTGGAGACTATGAAGCGGCTTAATCCTTTTAGTGTCAGTACTGGCCACTAGACCGCAGACGTTGAATTCACTGGCCACTAGTTGAGCCTGGACTCACACTGGTAGAGGCGGCTGGCAGTGGTACTACTAATATTGCGACTCTGTACCCTGATCATGTTAAATGAGAAGCGAAGGGTTCAAGGAGTCACGACAGCCACAAACACAGCACTTTGGCGTAGACACATGCAAAAAAAAAAAAAAAAAAACATGGAGAAACGCACATACAAAGGACCGTGCCGAGATATGCGCCCAGCTGTTCTCATAACTACCAGCAATTATAAATAATTTGACATGGCATAATCACTTGCGCCTGCCAGGCCGTATGCGCGCTAAAGTTGCAGGGCTCCAGGGTCTAGCTGGCCTCACTTATGGAGTGACTGGCTAATTGACATGCCCTGGTTGGCTGGATGACTGATTTGACGTGGATGTCGGGTGTCAGATGCGATGCCCTAGAATGATGCTACGAGGCGAATGCGAGACCCGAGTTCCGAGTTCCAAGTCACGAAACTCCAAAGATCCATTGTGCCGGGTCAGGCATATGAAAAATGGGTAAATGGCAAAGTCGCCGAGAAGGCGTGGATGCCAGCTATACTCTGATATTGGCTCATGACGAAGCAGAGAGAGAGAGAGGGGAGGAGAGGGAGGGAGGGAGGAGGGGGGATCAGACCTTTCTTGGCTTGGAGAAAGGAATGTTGACTTGACGAATCCGAAGTAGAAGCAAGGCTTGCGCCAGGTTCTTGGTAGGAGCAAAGCCAAGGCTGCTCCACCCTTTGCATGAGGATGCAAAATCATGAATATCAATAAAATCATGCCAGAAACAATGAGCTTCGCCCTGTTCTATAGCTGCCTCCCCGCCCCTTTTCAGGATCTCTAGGAAGACCCAAGCCTCATTCATGATAGGAGAATCACATGGCGAAAAAAAAAAAACCATGATCCCAAGGCTGATGACCAAGGAAGAAAGCCACACTCGCGAGTTTGAAGGGGAAAGAAAACTGCACATTGAGGGGAAGCTGAAACGCTTACCAGCCCACCTGTCTTTGGGCAATATTTCCCTTTTCCTTCAAAGGCTGGAAGTAGCATGATCGTGTGTTTGCGTGTGCATGTGCGGGTGTACGTGCAGTTGCAGTAGTGCGCAGATGCGCGGAAAGGGAGCAGGCATCAAGGCGGAGAGAGGCGGGGAGGCGGAGAGGTGGAGAGGCGGAGAGGACAGTCTACTCATACTCAGGGTCAGGTCAGTATCAAGACTAAAACGAAACGAGGCTAAATACGAGCCGGACTGGGCTAAACAAAGCAGAAGGGAAGCAATGAATAGGGCTGGGCTGACAAAACAATAGGGATAAAAACAAGAGGAGTGTACTGACGAGGAAGCAATCTAGGAAAGGCATGTCACGGGGACGGAGAACAGATATGCCGGCCCTTCCTTTTCCGCAGGCTTTGCTTTTCACTTTCATTTCGCCTCTCGCCCTACCTGTCTGTTGTTGCCTTCCTTTGAGCCCTCCAGGAGAAAGACAGGTCTTTTACGCTGGCTGCACCCCTCCACAGTCTCGCCTGGTTGGTGCACTAAAAAGAAAGCACATAGGACGGAAGCTTCGCGCCACCGAGCGCGGAACTAGCGTAGAGACAGGGGAGGGACCGTTTCCTTTTTCTTCTTCCTTTTTTTTCATCGGCCAGCCTAGGGGAGAGAGGGGGCTAGGGGGCTTTTCATGCTACTAGCTTAGAGCATAGAAGCCCACAGGAAGGGCGTAAGAATATGGCTTCGTTCTCGACCAACCAACACCAAAGTTATTGGTGAGTCAAAGCTCGCGCCCCCGGGGGGAGGGGGGGGGGGGGCAGTTAGAATAGACAGGCTACTGAAAGGAAGAGAAGAAGCGTAGAGGAGAGCTCCTATCCTTCAGAAGTATAAGTTGGTCTCGTGTCCGTCTTGTTTCTTCGACTGAGCTGGACAGAATACTGCGCTCTTCAGTTTCAGTTCTCCCGCCTTGTCTGCTCCCCAGCCTAGACTCTTTTGCCGCTCCTTGCTTTTTGTATTCTGTAGTCCACTGCCCATTACCCTCTCTCTATCTTTTGCCCTCTACTACTTCCTGTCGACGCTTCTTTCCTCTCCTATTTCTCACTGTTTTTGTTCTTCCCTCCTGCCACCATGTCCCCTGCTGCAACATCTGCTGGCTCTCAAGCCTACAATGAACTCGATGCCTCCAAGCTCATTGTCACCAAGACGACAAGTCCTAGCCCTGTCCCGCCTATAGAAGACCGAAAGGCTGGCTATGGCTCCAAGTGCACCGACCACATGATCACCGCCACTTGGCACAGAAGCACTGGCTGGGAGGCCCCAGAGCTCAAGCCCTATGGCCCGCTCCCGCTCATGCCCACTTCTTCCGTACTGCATTATGCCACCGAGTGCTTCGAGGGCATTAAGGCCTACCGTGGCTATGACGGCAAGCTGCGTCTGCTCCGCCCTTCCAAGAACGCCGAGCGCATGCTCATGTCTAGTCTACGCGTCTCACTGCCTAGCTTCCCACCTGCCGAGTTCGAGAAGCTCATATACGCTTTGCTTGCCATCGATGGGCCGCGCTGGCTGCCCGCTAGCGAGTCTGGCTCTTTCATCTACCTACGCCCCACCATGATCGGCACTCAGCAACAGCTAGGCGTGCAGACGCCCAATGAAGCGATGCTGTTCATTATCGCCACTCACTTGCCGCCAATGGATGCGCCTGCTGGCGGTATAAAGCTACTGACGTCGCCGACAGACATGGTGCGCGCCTGGGTTGGTGGCTTTGGCTACGCCAAGCTCGGAGCCAACTATGGCCCGACTTTGCGCGCCACTAGCGAAGCACAGGCTCGCGGTTTCAACCAGATTCTCTGGCTCTACGGGCCTGACCAGCTGTGCACGGAGGCTGGAGCGAGCAACTTCTTCGTCGTCTGGCGCACCCGCGAGGGCAGGACTCAATTGGTCACGGCTCCTCTGGATGACAAGCTGATCTTGGCTGGAGTCACACGCAGTGCTGTGCTGGGGCTGGCACGCGAGCGCATGGCCGACGACTTGGAGGTAGTCGAGCGCAAGTACTCAATCAGCGAGGTGGTGGAGGCCCATGTCGAAGGCCGATTGCTAGAGATGTTTGCTTCTGGCACAGCAGTAAGTTGTTTCGTCCCCCCTCCTTCAGCCATTATGGCATGGAATCCATCGATTTGGTGTAGCGCTGGCACTTTCATAGCCATACTACCACCCCACCGGTGCGGCGGCCGCCCCCCCCTGCTTGGCCGCAAACAAGCGCCTGCTAACGTCTGTCTCTTGTATAGTACTTCATTTGCCCCATCTCCAACATTACCCATGGCGAGTACAACGCGGTTGTCCCCATTGGCGACAATGGCAGGGGCGGGCCCGTGACCGAAGGTCTCAAGTCGCTGTTGCGGGGCATTGTCTTTGGAAAGGAGGACCATCCCTATGCTGTGGTGGTGGCAGAGCAGGAGTAGAGTGAAGTTAGGAGAAGCTACGAAAAGAAAAATATAAAAAAATAAAAAAATACAGACAGTGCGATGGAACGCCACATCTCAGCCACAACTGGCTAGACAAGCAGCCACGCTCGCTACAAGGCCGCAAGTCCCTTACCCCGGATCGTGAGTGTCTTCCGATCTCGGTCCAAACCCAACTAGCATCACCATCACGGCGAACCAATGTCACAAGCGTGGATAGTACTATACTATAGTCCTCAAGCAACTGAGCTTTGAGGACTCTCACCAGCGGCGCTTCTCGTCTTGCCTCTAAATGTAAGATTAAGATACACATTACTGTTATTAACTTGAGCTAAGACGATATGTTTTGATTCTGTTGTTGGCCAGTCTACGCCCTGATTCTGTAGTAGATAAAATAAGACATGTACAAATATTTTTTTTTTCTTTCGTTTTTGTGCTTTTTTGGTTCGAGTTGGCGTCCAGCTGGGCTTTGCTTGGTTGGTTGGTTGACTTCTTTGCTTCGATACTATGAGCCCTAATTAGTCTGTCTAACTGCGACCACTCTTTTTATTTTGGCTCCCTTCTCTTGTTTAAATGCTTCGATAATTCTTTTTTTTTTGTGTGGTAGTGTTGAATTCTATCTCCCCCTTGTCGTTGCCGTCACCGTCGTCTTTGTCGTTGAAATATTTTCGTCGTTCTGTTATATCCGATATTGGTAATCCTTTTTTTCATGGGCTTTTTGGTCATTAAGAGTCGTTAAGAAGAAGAAATTAATGTAATGTTGAGACGGCTTGAGGGAGGAACGTCGATCAAATGTAGTTCTCTAGCACAGAGTGGATCATGGCTGCAACGCGGGACTGCGAAGTGCCCATGTGACACTGCAAGCGGCAGCATATTAGTATTCATAACTTGAGACAAGCCTGGCGGTCAAAAGGGAGAGAAGAGGACGGGAAATAGGGAAATCATCTTACGTTCTCAAGCTCTTCCAGGCGCGCCAATGTGTTGACAGCAAGCCGGTGCAGCTCCTCGTCCAAGAACGAACTGTCAATAACACGGGCCAGAAGCTCGCGTGCCCGCATGACACTTGTATCATGGCCTGCACTGTTCTCTGTCTTTAATTTGTGTATCACATTGGCGCGTAGCCGCTCCGTTTGGCCCAGCTCGTCGATAACTGCTGCTGCCTTACGCTCAACCTGCTCGCACTGATCTAGGAACACTTCGACAGCACGACGTAGTGTTTGCTGCTGTGCGTCCTTTTCCGTTGCCTGCACTTCAGCCGCATTTGATGATGCGCAATCGACGGTGTAGTGTGCGGTGCTCACTTCGGTCAACGTCTGCTCAAGACCTGGGTTGGCAATCTCTAGCTCTCGCAGCTGGCTGGCTACGACCTGGACGGTCTCGCGTGAGCGTGCGGCCTCTTCAGTTGTGCAGGCGCAGATGCTCTTGAGCTGCTCGAGAGCACGGAGGTAGACACAGATGGCGTGGTCGGTGCAGGACTCTGTCAAGTTCGTTCCTGGGGTTAGTGTTGGCACAGTAAGTAGGGACAGGGATGAGCCAGACTTACTCTGCAAAAGTTCAGTTAAAGTGGAAGTACTAGCTCCTGTAGAGTCTATAGTGTTATAGGGAAGTTAGTTTCCATGGACAACAACTGCCAATTACGCTTTAGCCAGCCGCGATCTTATCTTACTTCTTTTTTCAATCTTCAACTTCGGAAAGTCGCTTGCTGTCCACGTAGGAGAGGCAGGTCTTTTGGGGGGCATTGGGCGTTTGTAATGTGTTCTGAAATATGCATGAGCCTCCTTGCTGTTTCTCAGATCGCAAGTGGCCGCGATGTGGGGGGAGGTTCCATCGGGGCTTCCGATAATGAAGCTTCCAGCGTCCCGGTCTCCGGCGAGCATCTTGTGAAGCGCAGGCTTGCAATGCAGGCGGGGGCGGGGAGGCTCATAGGGCGCGTCATGCACACGCATATCGGGACCGCAGATCTTGGACATGGGCGGTGGCGTCGAGTCCATCCACGGGACCTTTCCGGGGCGCGCATTAGCAACGCCGTATAACCATGGACCCGACTGGTCGCCCTCAATAGGCGGGCTGAGCTTCGACACGGGATGAGCCGATGAAGGATCCTTGTGGTCGTACTCAATGCGATGTAAAAGACTGAACGCCATAGTGGTGGTTGGAGCGGCAACGTGGCGGGCGTGGTGAACTCCAGTTTTGAGAGTGCGGTTGGACTCCAGAATAGTAGTCGGACGGACCTCACCAGAGTAGAAGGGGTAGCCGCACAGGCTGTAGTTGGAATCTCTCTCTTTGGGGTTGCGAGTTCCTGTGGCTACGCTATTAAAATCGTCGTCGTTACAGGCAGTTTCTGCGTCACTCAAATCTAGGCCGCATTCAACCTCAATGGAATCTACGAGGGACTGGAGCTTGGAAATGAAGCATCGGTTTCCCTGGGGCTCTGCTGTAGGGCCAAAATCAGACTCTAGCTGGTGCTTGTAATGAAAAAAGGGCTCAGGGAGAGATCCAGAGTGATACTCGAAAATAGGCCCAGACTCAGGCATGGGCTCAGGCCCAGCAGCCCTCGCTTCCGGGTAAATGCGCTGTTCGGGCTCCATAGCAGAGTTTTCACCTGGCATGGCGGAGAGGGAAAGGGCTAGACGCGTGCCTTCCATGTTAGTCCTCCGCATGGACATAAGATAGTGGGGGAGAAGGGGGGGAGGGGAGGAGGGGGGGGGCGCGGCCGCTAAAACTCCTGTGGCTTCTTCCGCCGGCTTTGGGTCGTAGGAAGCTCTTCTATTGCTGGCCCGTACTTACTAGGAGATGCAGGCCCGTTTTGCAGGTCGTCGCGCAGGCTGTAGAGCTGGCCTTAGAGCCGAAGGTGTCCTGATCAAAACCAGGGCAAAATAACGCCCGAGGGAGGAGAGACAAAGAAGACAAAGATCTCGGGGCTGATTGGAGAGTGGGTACCTTGATAGAAAATCTAATCTCCAGGCAAAAGAGAAAGAAGGAAAAAGAAATAGGGAATCGCAGGAGGCAGACACCAGAGGCAGAAATAGCCATTCAATCAGGCTGGGCCATGGCTAAGGCTGACATTGACTATTGCCATAGAGATGAAAGCATGAAGCTATCTTCAGCCATAAATCCAGAGGACATGTCTATGCATTTTATCATTTTTTTCGATCTTTCCACCCATTCTGGGACGCTCTGTCTGCCCCGTTCTGTCCATATCTCTCTGCACAGGGCTCTACCTGCCTATCTGTTGGGAATGGCACTCTGCCGGCCACTCTGTTTGCCTAGAAGCTCTTTCTTGTTTGGATCAGGCCACACAATGTAGCTATTTTCCTTCAGCCACCATGGCCCACAATTCCAATATTGAAGCATCAAGGCATCAAAGTATCAAAGCATCCAAGCATCCAAGCATCAAAGCATCCAAGCATCAAAGTATCATTGAGCCCTAGAAAGCCAAGTCTCAACAACTACGTCTCGCCGTCTTGCTCTGATGGCGGGTGAGCTTCGGTTTGTACGCGAACATCTAGGCTCCGAGACGAGGACCCAACAAGATCTCTGTCTAGTGGTAGCCCCGGGAAAAGAAAATGGCCAGTTAGCACGGCAACCGCGGCTATTCTAGGGCTAGTCGCGTATTGCGTCATGGGGAGCCAACGGCCAATGATGTCATTTGGGCTGTTGGCGCCTTGCCTTTGAGTCAGTTCAAACGGAGGAGTCATAGCTCAGGGAAGCCTGTACCTTCAAGCTCAGCTAGAGCACTTGTGGTGTTATCGACATCTACCGGTGAGTACCGCTTGTGTGCAGGCGCCGTTGCGTGGCGTAGCAAGGGCAACCGAAAAGGCGTGTTTTGCCGTTCTCTCCCTCCCTCTCATTGCATCATTTCGGATGGCCTACCCTGATGGGAGTCTCGTCCTGTCACATTTTTCATGTGAGCATGAACCAGTGGTACAAAGTACCCCCAGAAGCATCTTAATCTGATCAGGGCAACCGCAGCTGCACTGCATATGCTCTAATTTGTTGGGGGGGGGGGGGGGGTTTGTTTGCTCTTTCCTGCATTTAGGTAGACAAAGGCGTTACATAAGCATCCACAGCAAATAACGCGACCGCAAAGCAGCAGGTAGCAACGTGGATGGGGAAAGGTTCAGATTGAGGTTGTACAAGACGGTAAGTAGGCAGTCCCCGCTAGGGTTAATGTATCAGTCCGTACTTGTGCACGTTTCATAACCCTTGCATAAGTACACTTACAAGTTTGGTTGAAACAAGCCTGTGGCGAACAGCGCTTAGAATTTCTCGCGTTTTTGCAATGTGTGATCTGTAATCTCTGGCCTGTGTTTACCATTTCTCTTCTCTTCAAACCTCACTACACACATTCACCTCGTTATGACAGACCCTCGCGATAAACGGACCAATGATTCCGCCGACGTTGATAGTCCCAGGCCTCGAGATTTCGAGGGATACGTGGTGACTAACGATAATCTGCCGGCCAAAAACACAATTCAGAAGATTGGCCATGTTTTGCTTCTTGACCGCGAGGGAAACGCGCACTCATTTGAGAGGGTCATCAATGCGGCAGAACGCACCTTTGTGATATTTGTCCGTCATTTCTTTTGTGGCGTAAGTAGCAGACTTCGAGCCAGGAATTTGCCGTCCTGCTGGATATGCTGTGCTAACCACCGGCATTACTAGAATTGCCAAGAGTACCTCCGCGCCCTCAGCGCCGCTATCAAGCCAAGCAGCCTTCCTCAAGGCACCGCTATCGTGGTTATCGGCTGTGGGGACCCGCGACTGATAGATATGTACATTGACGCTACGGGTTGTAAATTCCCGCTGTACACAGATCCAGAGCGGAAGATATTCGATGCTCTTGGGATGGCGAAGACATTGCAACTCGGCGACAAGCCATGGTATATGGAAAAGCCGCTGGCGGTTTCCATTGTCGCGAGCATTTGCCAGGCGTTGAGGTATCTTCCAAAGGGGCTGGCTCTGAGTTCAGGGAATTATTGGCAAGTTGGCGGCGAGTTTATGTTCGAGACTGTGGATGGGACGAGACAGGTTACCTGGTGCCATAGGATGCGCTCCACAAGAGACCACGCGCAGTTAAGCGCAATAGAGAGAGTTCTCAAGATTGGGAGTAGCTCATAGTGATGTCACGCAAACAAAGCGATAGAAGCACGGAATGTAAATTCAAGATCCAGGAGTAGGAGACACGAACAAGCAGAGCTGGTGATGATCAGACAGACATGAGACAGACATGAGGTGTTACAGTAGGTTGGTTGCACGAGGACGAGTAGGAGGTATGTATATTGTGGCAGCTGACAGCAGCTGCCGCAGCAGTGTCATGACAGCTGCGCATGCAGGTAATCAAAGCGTGGACATGGGCCAAAGTGCTTCTCTGCATGCAGGACAAACACAAATTTCTCCTTCGCACCAAGCTCAGAGGGTTGATCGACTAAGTCCTCTGATAGTCCACGGCCTAAATAAGGAAGATTCTAGTGACCCCTAAATCAACATGGCTGCACAGGCTCCTACTGAGGCGCTTGAAAAGCTGAGTGGTAAGTTGGTGTCCTCCCAACTCCCCTCCCCCCGCTCTCAATCACTATTTCGCCTTATTCGTTTCTTTCTGCTTCAGACTCCTCTGATGAAGAAATTGCTCCAGGCTTTGGCTGACATTGTATGCCTCGGCGCAAATAGTGACTGACGTCTCCGCTCGGGCTTTGGCGGCGGAAAAGGCTGATCCTGCAGCCAATGGCAACGCGGCCGACTCGGACGGCGGCGACGATAGCGAAAATGAGGGCATTGCTGACCCCGCAGCAGCCGGCGCTGCCAAAAAAAAGAAGAAGAGAAAGCCCAAGAAGAAGAAGAAGGCTACCCCCAAGGAACAGACTTCCCCGCCTACAGTGCCTGTATCGGTGTTGTTCCCTAGCCGTAACTACCCCAAGGGCGAGGAGGTCGAATACCTCAACGAAAACAATTTCCGCACTACAAATGAGGAGAAGCGTCATCTTGACAACATCAAGGCTGATTTCTTGAGCGACTACCGGGCGGCTGCGGAAGTGCATCGCCAAGTGCGCCAGCATGCGCAAAAGACCATCAAGCCGGGCCAGACCCTAACTGACATTGCCAACAGCATCGAGGACAGCGTACGCGCGCTGACGGGCCATACCGGGCTCGAAGAGGGTGATGCGTTGGTTGCTGGTATGGGCTTCCCGACTGGTCTGAGCATCAACCATTGCGCAGCACACTACACTCCTAATGCTGGGAACAAAATGGTTCTGCAGCAGGGTGACGTCATGAAGGTGGATTTTGGAGTTCACGTCAACGGCTGCATTGTTGATAGTGCCTTTACCATGGCTTTCGAGGACAAATTCAATCCTCTGCTCGAGGCCGTCAAGGATGCTACCAACACAGGCATTCGTGAGGCAGGTATTGATGTTCGTGTGGGCGACATTGGTGGCTACATCCAGGAGGTCATGGAGAGCTACGAGGTGGAGATTGACGGCACGACATACCCGGTCAAGTCGATTCGTAACCTGAATGGCCACTCGATCCTGCCCTACAGCATCCACGGCACAAAGAGCGTGCCGATTGTCAAGAGCAAAGACATGACTAAGATGGAGGAGGGTGACGTGTTTGCCATTGAGACGTTTGGTTCGACTGGCAACGGTTATGTGCATGAAGATATGGAGACGTCGCACTATGCCAAAACTGGCGACGCAAGCAGTGTACCACTGCGGCTGTCATCAGCCAAACACCTGCTCAATGTGATCACAAAGAACTTTGGCACGCTGCCATTTTGCAGGCGGTATCTGGACCGGCTGGGCCAGGAAAAGTACCTGCTTGGCGTGAGTTTTTCCGTGTCTTTGTCTATATTGACTGGCCAAATCTGCTGACTAACATGCGCGCCTGTAGCTCAACAACCTTGTTTCCGCCGGCATTGTCGAGGCTTACCCGCCGCTGGTCGACAAAAAGGGATCGTACACTGCGCAGTACGAGCATGTAAGTTTTTCTGCCGCTGCCCAAGGATGGCCTGGTGTCCATGACTAGCTAACCTTATTCGGCCATAGACTATTCTGCTGCGCCCTACCGTCAAGGAAGTTATCAGCCGTGGAGACGACTTTTAGATGCGATAAGGGCAGAAGGGAAGTTTGTATCGTTAAAAGTGACATTGGTAATGAACGAAAAAGAAATAGTTTTTACAAGACGTTTATCTCCACAAAGCTGTCATGTGCTAGGATCTGGGGTAACCTGGTACGAGCATGACTGCTGTTGGTATTCATATGATGACTGCCAATGGTGGTGGCAGCGGTGACGTAGCTGGCGGTGGAGATCTGCCCTGCTGGAATCTTCGAGCCCTGGGGTGACTTGGACTGTAGTTCTTTGAGTGCGGGACAGGGGAAAGAAGACAGACGTCCCATGGTACCATAGAAGTTGAAGGCTTGGGAAGTACTTCTGCGACTATGGAGACGTCTACTCTTCAAATTGCATATTGTAATTTTGGAAAGCGTGGTGGCATTCCACACATGCTCTGCGATTTTATCAGAACCACGAGGCCGAATAGTGCGCAAACACGACTGTCAAATTTGATAGTTGGAAATACGCTAGCTGGCCTAAGTAGAGAGGTGGCATATTGAGAGGAAAACTGCTGATGGCTCGTAGGGCGTGGGTGAGATGATTGGGCATGTGAACTAGATGACGCTCTTGCACGAGATGAATAGACTATAGAGTACATAGTCGTTGAATTAGCCAATGTGAATCGCTGACAGGCATATACCCAAGGGGCTTCTAGATGTAGCTAAACGTTGTGGTGCAAGTGCTGGAATGAAGTAGCCGTGATGGAGATAGGAGCAACGCGAAAACTCCGGATTAATCTGGTATAGCTGATGCCTGAGCTTATTCATTTGGCGTTACTCTTGTGGTCTGCCGCTTTGAGTTACTGGAGCAAACCAAGCAGGAAAAGAAGGAAATAAGGGCATGGCACAGTAGGTAGTCGTGTATGTCGGTGTTAGTTGGCTGGAGTGCGATGGATCGTTGGCTCCATGAATGCTTGCAGGTCGCTTGCTAGAAGATGTCATGTCTGGACAAGCCAAGAGCGACAAAGCTTGAATGCAAGCTTTGGCATATCTATCGTCATTCGTAGAGGAAGAATGGTCTTGTAGAATTGCTTGTATTGATTGTTGTTCTAGAATTGACCTCCCTTTTCTTCTTAGCCATGTTCTGACACGACCTGCTCTGTAGCCACCATGGTTGACTCTAGGTCTTTGGCGTTAATTTCTAACCAGTCATCAACCCATAGTACAATGAACCATTTTCCATCTGGACTTGCAAATGGACATGGGTGTTGCGGTACTGGTCTCAAGTCCGTCCGTTCCGTAATGATTCTTGTGAAGAGTGCGTTCCATAGTGACCGGCTTTCTCCGAGTCTAAATATCGTCTTCTTTATGGGTAGAATGCGGTGCTTCTCTCAGTGTCTTGGGGTTGTGGAATGTCCTTCTCTTTTTCATGAATAGAGCCTCTTCTGTTGTGCCAAGTGATAGGTTTATTCCCATGTTGGGCATAGTCAAGTTAGCTCCCAGAATTGCCGTGTTGATTGTTATAGGTACTGGCACAGTGAGATTCATCTCACTTCCGGATTCAAATGCCGCTTCGTTAGATTTTGTGTTGCCTTGGTCACTTTGATTTTGAGGTCGTGAAGTTCACCAAGATGTCTATTTCATTTGGCCCTTACTCCCTTCTCAGGCATGTTTCTTCTTTGCACTCGAATTCACTTCCCTCAGCGTTGCCAAGTCCTCCACAGAGTTGTCTTTCCTGGTTGTTCTAGGGTTTTTGCCTTTCCCCATCTCTAGATCATGCTGGGAGATATATGCTTGCCTTCATGGACTCAGATTCTTGCCAAGGTTTGCTGTCAAATACTCCCACAGTTGGCGACCATTGACTTTCCTGGGGAAGATGTTTCTGTTGGTAGAACTTTATATCTGCAGCCCATTCCGATATCCTTCAATCGAAATCGTTGTCCAGAGAAAACACACTTGACTTTTGCATAGCCTCGTGGTACATGCAATGTGCCACGTTTTCCATGTTGGCGTTTGTCACCTTCAAGACTTTCATTAGCTTGTCGACTGCCTTGTCTGACCCTTTTTCGTCTTTGATCTGGGTGGCCAAGCAGTTCGAGATGTCGCTCTCAATCCGGGCTGGTGCTTCGGGCCGTTTTTATAGCTACGCTGTGGCGGGATAAATCTTGCTCAAAGGTGAACGCGCTTCTGGAGATAGGTCTGGGTAGCGTCTCATTCAAACTAGAGCCTTGTGTCACTGACATTCTGACCCGAAGAACCTGTTCTTCTGCGCCAGATCTTGTGAGATGCTTCCAGTCTATATCACCAACTGGTGTGGCATGTGGGGGAAGAGGAGCGATGGTTGTTCACCTGGTATCGAAGGCTGTTCCGGTTACTCAACCCACGATTTCCTAGGGCTGGCCTGTAGATCAAAGTGTTACCGAGTTTCATAGGTGTGGGCGAAAGGCCTTAGAGCTTTGATAAAATTAGACTAATGGTTGGCCGACTTGAGTTGGTAGAAATCCCGTTTCAAGTGACCCATGATGAGTACATGTTTTTATAAGGAATAGAATCCTGGATTGAACGTTTGATATGGGTTGAGAGTCTCGATTGTTGTCGAATTACTTATAATGACCGTTGTCCCTTTGGAGTACTTCAGGTACGATATATCTACGATTGAGTTGACGGACACACTTCAATTTCCGCACCGTCTGGTTCGTCACGTTCTGCAAAATGGCAAGTATGCATTTATGACAAACAAGAAGCGGTATTACAAAATCTAGCGTTAATGTTTGGTATGTGTGGCTATGATGGCTATTAATATCTAGTTGATCTTGACTTTTGCTGCAAAGGGGCAGTGGAATCCAAACAATGCGATACCTATATAATAACTGCTATTCATTTCATCCTAGACTTGCATATAAACATGCTTGTAACTTAGAACCAGACAAGGTGTTGAAAATGATGGTGAGAGAGACAATTGAAACAAGAAGAAACGACCATGAAGGCGGTGGAGTTGGAGAGACTGTCAATCAGATTGGGGTGTAATCCATTTTTGAAGTAGGTTTTGTGCCCGAACGCGATCCTGTGGT
>JAXHKN010000037.1:0-84068 GCA_038407165.1 Ceratocystis variospora | reverse complement strand
CCCCCCCCCCCCCCCACGAAGTATATAGTAGAAATGAGATTGCACTCTACGTTTTATCTTGCATTATGTACACTAAAGAACTTGCTTATACACTGATATATAGAAATACTTTGCGTTGCTATAAACCAAAAAAGAAAATATAACACGGCACTCCATCGTGGATGTCCCGTGGGCCCATCAGATATACAAGCATATAAATAAGCCAACATCACTCATACAACATGCAGACTCTCCGCCGTACTGGTGTTATCCGGCTCGCCATTGGAGCTCCATGATCGAGATTCCAAGCCCGCACCATGCTAAATAAAATCAGTGTCTAGAGTCGCGATTTGGGTGCCTGCAAGCCACGTGCGTTATACTCCTTCTCCATCTCCGCGTTCAGTTTTGCCTCACGCGCCTCCTCCTTGTCGTAGCCTGCCGGTGTCATCATTTCCAGTAGGTTGCGGTTCATCTCGCGTTTTATCAAGCCGTACACGCCGGTCTTGCCCTTTTCTGTCAGTTTACGTGTAGCAACTAGTTCCAGTGCCTCGTTCAAGCCACCCAGCACGTCGACAATGCCAAGGGCGAGGGCCTCAGGGCCCGGCACCCGTTTGGCCTCCAGTGCCAGTGAGCGGTAAGCTGAAAAGCTGAGTTTCTCGCGGAAGATGTGCGACATTTGCGGTTTAAGCGGAACGCCAAAATCCAGCTCGTTGAGGCATACAAAGCCACGCGACGGATTCATGATGCGATAGTCGTGGTACATGGCTGTCATCAAGCCGCCGGCAAAGGCATGGCCTGGCAGCAATGCAATTGTGGGCATTGGATATGTAGCAAGACGGTTCCACAATTTATACAGGTAGTTGACCCAGTAATCGCGACCAGTGGATATGGCATGCTGCAGGTCAAGCCCATTGCTGTAGAACTTGGGGATGCCGGAGGTAGTGATGATGACGCCCATGGGGTAGCGAGCCTCAAGAATGTCGAGTGCTTCAAGCAGGGCGCCGCAAACCGGCGCGACGAGTCGGTTATCGGGCGCATAGGAAATAGTCAGTAAGTAAACGGTTGGAGCGGGCTCAGAAACCAGTAGGGCACCACCAGGGTATTGGCCCAGGGCGGGAATCTTGATGTTGAAGAGCTGGGCCATGGTGGCGAAGAGTGGGAGAGAAGGGAGAGGTTTCTATGAGCAGAGCGTAATAACCAAGGGGACAAGTTGAGCAGTCAGTGCAAGTTGTAGAATGACCAAGGCAAACAAACTAAAGATGGGATGCAAGGACAAGACAAGAAGGTTGGAATGCAACCAATGGGTAAGCCAAAGCAAGACAATAGGAGACAGAACAAGACGTTGAAGGTTGGAGATGTTTCATTTGTGGCAAAGGAGAGACAATAAAATAATAGAGGGTAACATTCAGGAAACTTTATTCTTTTTTTTTTTTTTGGCGGTTAGCAGCGATGGGCTGATAATTGCCGTGGCCCGAGCTTCAACTGCAGTTGCCGTTTGGGGCCACCGCTTCCTTCACATGCTGCGCTTCCTTTTATGTTCAGCTGGCAGAGCACTCTTGGCAGTCTTTGGCAGCTGTCACTTACCGGGGCTTGCTATCTGGCCAAACCAAGCTTTGCGATAGCTTCTCAGACTGTCTGTCATATTGTACCAAACCCTTTCGCATGTTTCTATTATGGCTCTCCCTAAGCCGAAGACCTTCGTCTTCTTCCATCCTGATCTCGGCATTGGAGGTGCCGAGCGTCTAGTAGTTGATGCTGCTGTTGGTCTACAGAATAAGGGCCACAGGGTGGTGATCTTCACGTCGCATTGTGATCCAGGCCATTGCTTTGAGGAGGCCCGCGATGGTAAGCAGCCGGCCAACTTGGGGGTCAGTGCTATGCTATGCTGCGATACATGGCTTCTATGACTTTGATGCCAATACCGGCTCCATCCTGCCGTGCAGTGCTAACACTCTCGTCTTGCTAGGAACCCTCGATGTGCGGGTCCGCGGCAATCTATTCCCAGCCTCCATCTTGGCCCGTCTGACCATCATGTTCTCCATTCTGCGCCAACTACATCTCATTCTCCAAATATACCTGAACGGCGAGCTTGCTGCCCTCAACGCCGATACCTTCATAGTCGACCAACTCTCTGCAGGACTTCCCTTGCTGCAATATCTCTTCCCCAAACAGGGCATCCTCTTCTACTGTCACTTTCCCGACATGCTGCTGGCGCGCGGTCGCGAGAGGCTAATTAAGCGCTTGTATCGCCTACCATTCGACTGGGTCGAGCAGTGGAGCACAAGCTACGCACATGCCATTGCCGTCAACTCCGAGTTCACCAAAAGCATGGTTGCTAAAGCCATGCCTGACCTAGCCCAGCGCGACCTGCGTGTAGTTTACCCCGCAATCGAAACGGAAAGCGACAGAAAAAAAGCTGCTAAAGCTGCTAGGAAGTCTGCGGAAAAGAAGAGCGCTAAGGACGGCGCCCGAGAGGAACAAGTTGTTCAGTGGCTTGACGAAAAGGTCATCCTCAGCATCAACCGCTTTGAGCGCAAAAAGGACATTAGCCTTGCCATCAGAGCTTTCGCTGCGGTGCCCGAACCGAAACGTGCGGGTGTGCGCCTTGTGATTGCCGGTGGTTACGATCCGCGAGTTGCTGAAAACGTCGAGTATCACACCGAGCTCGACGAACTTGCCGCATCCCTGGGCCTGACAACCTTCACAGCCAAGACTACTGTGACGGCACTTGCCGCACCGGCATCCGCCTCTGTTCTCTTTCTGCTCTCGGTGCCTACACCACTCAAGACAGCACTACTTAATGCTGCTCATCTGCTCGTATACACGCCCTCGCACGAGCACTTTGGCATTGTGCCGCTCGAGGCCATGGGTGCGGGTGTCCCAGTGCTGGCGTGCAACAACGGCGGGCCAGTCGAGACGGTCCTGGACGGCGCCACAGGCTGGCTTCGGGATCCACTGCAGCTCAAAGCTTGGAGCGAGGTCATGGCAGAAGCACTAGACGACAAACCAGCAACACAACAGCGGTTGGCGCTGATGCGTGAAACAGGCCGGAAACGCGTGCAGAATTTCAGCGTAGAAAAGCTGGGTGAACGGCTGGATAGGATCTCACAAGACATCGAAGACACGCCCAGACAGCGGCCGTTGTTGACATCGTTCTTAAACCTGCTCAGCATCTTTGTGGCGTTTGCGTTTGGCTTGGCTATTTCCAAGATATTGTTTCCGTGAAAAGAACAAGGAAAAAGAAAATGCACAGAGTGATGATGATATATGTAGTGTAGGTGTGTAATTATACGCAAGATGATAAGGGACGGCTCTCAGTTCAGGCCAACAGTCACACAAGTTTTAGTTTTGCAGAAAATCTATCGTTTAATCAACATCATATTCAAAATCAGTGAATGTCCATGAACACTGCACTGCACGCACCCCCCATGGATATCTCTAAAAGGTGTATCAAGATAAAGTCACAAATCATTTATCCTCCCAGCCCGTCCACTATACATAAAAAACGTACAGGAAAGAGACACATAGATAGCAACATGGCAAACAAAGACCAACAAGCTAAGTAAGACCACAAAAAGACAAAGGAGAAAACCAGCCTCGGCGCCCGATCGACTAAGAAGGGAGGGCAAGCCTCGGAGATAGAAAAATAGAGGGGGCGGAGTAGAAAGCAGTGTGTGTGTGTGTGTGTGCGTGTGTGTGTGTGCGCGCGTTTGCTGCCTTAATGAAAACATGTCATCACGCATAGAGACACATATGTATGCTGGCAGGAACATCACAGATATGATATGGAACGGGATGGTCATGTCATGTAACTGACAGACACAGAAGCTGCATGCAATTTGAGAAAGATTTGGGACCAGATACAGACAGTATCAACGAAACCATTTATATCGTGTTATGGTTTCAGATGTATCGGTTAAATAAAACAAAAAAAAAAAAAGAGGGAGAGGGAGGAGCCTGATCTGAATCTAGATTGAAATGATTTGGAGTCCTTGGCCGAGTCCAGAAATGTGAAAGGTTGTAGTTATGAAGGCGATAAAGAAGAAGAGAAGAGAAGAGATAGAAAATCAAGAGTCCGTCCGTCCAAATCCAATGCAATCGCAACTTAATGGTTATCATAAAAGGCCGTGATCGTGAATGTTACCGTAAAGGAAGATAAGAAAAAATAATGAGTAAGAGAAAAAAATAAAATAAAAAAGAGCCAAGAAAGGAGTATAAACAAAGCTTGATGGGTCAAATAAAATAGGGCAGAATAACAAGGAGAGAGTGGAGGAAGCTGCGTCCCGGGCCAAAATTAAAGATAGTCGACTTTTTTGGCCGTATCACTGCTACAGACGCTTGCGTTAGTATCGCGTCTCCGCGGTAAGAAACGACTGCCATGGCCCCCATAGCTTTCAGACATCCGGCTTCGACGTCGCATTGGCAGTGTTAAACCGTCATCGCTATCGCTATCGCTACCATCAGCGTCATCATTCTCAGGCATGCTCTTAAGGCTGCGGGATGGCGTAATGGGGGATTGCTGTTCTTGGGTAGCCGAGATCGGGCTATGTGGCGGCCGTGTTGCTACATCGAGCTGAACAGGTATGATGTTCTCTGATCGCTCAAGATCCAAAAAACCAACCATGCGGGTTTTAGCCATAGATGCATGAGTAGCCGAGTCTGTGGTATCTGTAGTGTGGTAGACATGGCTCGTCGAGTTCAATGAGTCAAGGGCGGGAAGCATATCACCATCCATATCAGCCGAGACCGAGCTAGCGCCACTAAGAAGAGCGGGCAAGGAAGGGTCCGACTGGTAGGCTGAGACATTATTAGGTTTGTTGCACTGCCCATCTTGTGCGAGGTTGGCAGACGAAACAGGGCTTGCCAGCTCGCTGGGGCTGCTCATCGGCGTACCAATAGCTTCACAAATAGAAGAAGCAATGGACTGGGTCGAGCTAAGACCAGTCGAAGCGCGTGTGCGAGTATGGGGGACACCAGCACTGGAAGAGCCAGTGCTAATCTGTGATTCGAGAGATTGAGTAGGGAGGGCGTCTGGAATAGTGTATTTGGTGTTCTCCGTAGTTTCACGAATGGTGTGAACGCGATGGGCAGTCACTGGCCGTTCATCTACTTTGGCTTTAGGCTCAGGCTGCTGTGTGGGGAAATAGGGCTCAGAGAAGTTGTTCTCGAGAGGTGTCAGGCATAGGAAGGTGTTAACTCCTCTGGGAGACATCGCCGTAGTGTAAGGACTCCGGCCCAGATCAATCGACTTTAAAGAACGGGCATGGCGGGCATGGCGAGGAGTCGATGGAGCTGTGGCATTGGCGCCAGTGCTGGTAACCATCAGCTCAGTAGAAGGCTGGTCACAAATGGTGGAAACAGTGGGGATATGACTGTGTGTGACGCCGCGAGTGCGAGAGCCAGATCGCAGCTTGTGTTCGACAGATGTTGGGGCAGACTGCATCAATACCAAATCGTCCCCGCTATCAAAGACAGGCCGGTGAATTGGGTCATGGCTAGCCGAGCTCATTGATCTATCGAATAGCGGAGTGCTCATAAGCCTGCTATGCGACTTGCGGTGGGATCGTAGAGAAGCCGAATGACGTAGACCAGGTGGTATGCGGCGGTGGGGCTCTTCCAGTGACCTTTCACGCACATGCTCTTGGTACATAGCCGGAGCACTAGGATGGTGGGGAGTAGAAACTTCAGGAAGAATAGTAGCAAGGGGATCATACACCATCTGAGAAGTACCCGAGGAAGTAGCCGTTATGCTATTAACAAGTGGGTGTGGGTTCTCTTCAGTCCGGATACTTTTCCGGCGTGGCTCCCAAGCAAATATGGAAGACTGTACGCTAACATTGCTACCGAGACCAGAGCCTCTAGTGATCTCGCCGCACGAGCTTGCGGCACTGCTGGGAGCGCGACGCCTTGACTTGCTGCTGTCGCGCTCCCCGCCCCCTAAAGGGTGCATAACCTTCTCAACGACCTTTTTCACGTTTTTTATAGCAGAGCGCCAGCGGTCATAAAAGTTTATCGTGACAACGGCGTGGTTAAGTTCCTTTTCGTCAACCTGGATCTTGTGACCAAGAGACGGCTTGGCAGGGTCGGTATCCTCTAGCCATTGGTGAACATCAGGAATATCGGCAACTACCCAGGGGTGTCGCTTGATATCGTGAATACGGATGCGCTTTTCGGGATCTTTGATAAGCATCTTTCGCAGAAGATCGCATAAATTGGGATCAACATCCTCGTATACCAAATCGTTGTCAGCTCTGTACGGAGCACTATTTTGCCGTTCGTACAACGAAGTAGTCTTGGGCGAGGTTGAGGGATCGACAGGAGCAAGACGCTGAGTAGGAATGACGACATCTTCTGTGGCAATCTTCTTGAACATCTGGTATTCATCCTCGGCGAGAAATGGAATGCGCGCATAGATTAGGCAGTACAAGGTGACACCAAGAGACCAGATGTCAATCTGCTCCGAAACCTTGAATTGCTCCGTTTCCAAGTCGGTGTAGCACAGCTCAGGAGCAAAGAAAGCCGGAGTGCCAACAGTCTTGGCCAGTTCACGATCATCGTCAAAATCCTCGGCTTCAGATTCCGACGCAAGGCCATCCTCATCACCTTCCCTGGTAGGGCGGCCAAAGTAAGAAACGCCGAAATCAGAAATTTTAACCCGATGACCTTTAGTCATCAACAAGTTAGCAGGCTTTATATCACGATGCACAACACCCTGGTAATGAAGATGCTCAATTCCAAGCACGGTGTCACGGAAGGTTGATCGGGCCTGGTCAAGAGTGAAGCACGGTACATAGGAGAAGTCGTCAGCAAACGCGTCATGTGTGGCAAGAAAGTTGCAATCCAACGAAGAGTGCGAAATCACCGAGTCGCTGAGACTGGAAGTGCGACCACGAAGTGGTCTATCCTCAGTGTTGTGGTCGCCGCCAAGACGAGCGTACAGATCATAGTCGGGGGTTCTATGGTGGTGGTGGTGGTGGTGTTGTTGTTGTTGTTGTTGTTGTTGTTGTTGACATTCTACGCTGACCTCACCCTCATTTATGTCCGTAAAGTGATGTGACAGCGAGGAGATAGAATGGTTGCGAGAAGGTGCATGGGAAGGGGCCCGGGAAGGGGCCCGGGAAGGGGCACGAGAGGTTGCACGGGAGGCAACTACGGAGCTCGGCAATGAAGAAGCAATGCCGTGATCCAAGAGTCCAAAGTTGTGGGTTGAGACATTACGAGACATGGACGTACTGCTGTCGTCCTCAGCAAGGTGGTCATAGTTCCAATGCGCAGGTTGGTTGAGAATTGCAGCGCGGTCTTCCTCCTGCTGGATTTTCTCAAGGTCGCCAAGGTGCTCTTGCAAGCGTTGCTGGTTAAGCAGCAAATCCTTGCTAGTCAAGAAACTAGACTGCATGCCTTGCTCAATGCGACGGCGTTCGTAGGCTGCAATATGGGGAAGACCCTTTTTACGCCAGCAAATCTCGCCAAGTTCGACATATTCAAGCACCATGTAAATCTTTTTCAGCTCTGGATCGTCGATAACCTCCAGGAGGCCAACAACATGAGGGTGCTGGATCTTTTTCAGAATAGCAATCTCGCGCATTGTCTTGCGGTCCTTCTCAGGATGGGCAGTGATTTTTCCCAGCCGGCGCTTTTTGCTGAAGCGAGGAATGATTTTAATGGCAACTTCTTCTTGAGTTTCGAGATTCAGCGCGCGTTTGACCTTTCCGTGGACACCGCGACCCAATTCCTTGATGACAAGGTAGTTGTTGATGACCTTGCGGCCATCGGCCTGGCGCTTGAGAGCTTTGTTTGTTCTAGATAGGGAGGACAATAGAAGTTAGTTGTTTGTTAGTTCTGGCGAGAGGGTGTTAGAACGGGGGGGGGGGGGCAATCAAGGAGGGATGTACGTACTCTCGAAATGTATGCGTTTGTAGGGGATGCAAGAATGAATTTGGTGTGGTAGAAGGCGAAGTAGAGTCAACGGGCGAAGGCACAATGTTGAGATTATTATTACGAGGGGTTGGAGGATAGGAGAGCCCCTGTGACGCAGTAGGGGACGTTAAGGATAGCGAAGCATTGCTGTCATTCAAGGACTGTTGGGCCATGACTCCAAGGCTAGAAGTGGCGGTGACAGCGGTGGGAGTAGTAGCAGTGTGGGAAGGAGAGGCGTTGGTGGTGGTAGTAGTAGTAGTAGTAGTAGTGGCAGTGGAAGTGACAGTAGTATTTGTGTTATCTTGAACGAGTTCCGGGACATCGAGAGGCTGGCCCGGCTTAGGCTGCCGCAACTGCGGAGGGGGAAGTGGCTCCATGACGGCGAGATAATCGAGTGCGGCCCTGATCGTATGACGACGACATAGTGGACGATATATAAAGGGAGGGAGTCCCTTGGGGGCGGCGCACAAAGGCAGCCAAGTGTTATTGCGACTTTCGAGATTATCGACAGCAGCAAATCAGACACTAGCGGGCGAATTGACGAGGGGGGGGGGGGGGCGTATGACGATGTATGCGATGTGTGTATTTAAGGTGAGGATTTGAGCCGGATGAGACAACGCATTCGTTGTGTGTAATGCTGACTTGGAGGCGGGATCAAAGCCGGGATCGGGGCCAAGTTGGCATTCAGATGAAGTATTTGTGAGCTGCTCGAAACACACGAGTTTTGATGATGAGCTGGAAGCAATGGGAGGAAATGAGCAGAAAAGGAAGCAGAAAGGGACGCGTCTAGTATGGCGACACTAAGACGTGGGCAGGTCGAGTCTTGAAGAGTTAAAAGAGAGGAACAGAAGGTGAGCAACGGGAGTGACTATGTTTGTGTCTGTCTATCTCCCCATCACACAAAACCTGTGCACAAGAGCGTACAATATAAGGACCGTAGAAAACAAAGATTAGCACGGGGCAAAGGGAAGACAAGAGAAAGACGACAAGACTAAGAGCCACCCTGATGGTAAAATCAGACAACCAACAGCCGAGAAAAAAAAAGATGGATGTGAGAGTTCAATGAGAGAGGAGTTGAACGGAGGCCAACTAAATATTTAGAGGTGGGCAAAGCTGCACCTAAAAAGCATCGCCAGAAGAAGACAGAACAAAAGAGAAAAAATGGCGGAATTGATTGACAGGAAAAAAAAAAAAAAAGCAAAGGGAAAATAGGAAGGGACCAGCAGCGACAAACGGATGGGAAGATGATAGAAGAAAACAGGCAAGAAGCCGCCAAGTAACAAAGCTTGGGATTGACCTTTTTGCTGTACTGTGGGCTCAAAGTTGCAGCTAGTTCTGGGGGGGTTGAAGGATGAGCCCCACTTTCCCTGTAGATTGAGAGTCAATAAGATAGATAAAAGAACAAAAAAAGAAAAGAAAAGGCGCGAAAGATAAAAGAGCCGCCGATAAACTACATAAATTCCAATATTTAATTTAAAAAGAAGGACTAAGCAACAGAGCCCCAGTTAAGCCGAAGAGGCCTAAAATGCATATATTATTTCGCAGTCGGCACTGTATGCGTTGCCGATACCGTATAGGCCTTGTAGTATATGCATGTACGTATGTGTATGTATAACTAGCCCTTTAGGCGTGGGTGCCTCTTATCTGTAAGCCAAACCACCAGCGCCGGTTCTCAACGGAGACATCGAAGGCGTGGCCGCAGAGTGCTGTGAGAAGAGCGTGAGAACTAAAGCCGGGGGGGGGGGGGGGGGGGGGGAGGGATTCCCGCTGTTTTATAAGCATAGCTTCCTGGGCCTTGTTTGCCTCTTTACCACCAAGCTACCCTTGTTAAACCCTCAATCCCGTTGACCCATACACTGCCAGAGAACGACGTGCAAAGTATAGAAATAGAAAATGGAGCAGACACACGAGCAAATGGAACGATAGACAAGATAAAAACAGAACAAAAAATTAAACAGAAAGAAACCAAATGTTTGCCACTGCACATCAGCATCAGAGGCACCCAACGGGCCACCGTCTTTCGCCTACCCATCGTACCATTCTCCTGCTAAGTTGTATTTGATTATGACTCGCAAGTGAGCAACACACCCACCCCGTTTGTAGATTGAGCCAAATCAACTCCAGTGCGGATGGTCTTGTCTTTGCCCGGCCTCCCACCAAAATACACTGAAGAGCCTCTCCCTCCGCCAACCGAGCGAGTGCGCGGCTCCCATTCCTGTCTATTTCGCCGTTGTCGTCATGCGATTCCGAGATTTTGACTGGTCAAGATCCACGCTGGCGACCCGTTATGCTCAAAGGCACTTGCTAGGGCCGGCAGTTGATGTGTTCTTTGCTATTTTATTGAGGCGCTCACTTTGGCTGTCTACATAGGGCAAAGTCCCTGGAGTCTTGTGATTTGGGATAGTATCGTGAGATAAAAACTAAATAAAAAAAAAGAGGCTGAAAACCGGAAAATCTCACTCGCACTGCACTCAACTCAGCCCATCACGATACTGACATTTCCCTTAATATACTGTTCTAACACTGAGACAATAGGAACGCTCCCCCCCCCCCCTTCCCCGTTGTCATTACACATGCGGCCCTAGACGGCAATTTGCAAACAGCAAAGATATGATGACGTCTTGTCGGCCATCGAGGGGTCGAGTCGCTTCTCTTGTTGCACACTACGCCCGCGATGACGCTCTTTTTCTGAGGCTCTTTTCTCTGTCTCTTCTTAGTTTGTTCTTGGAGACCACGCCACGCTGCAAAGAGGATTGATTACGGTTTAGGGTCTTCTTCCTTCGTACCTCCTTCTCCCTCTCTCCCTCCAGAAAAAGTTGGAGATGAAGGCCGAAAATATCGGCCTTTTGAGAGATCTGTTTGGAGCTAAATCACAGGTATTTGTCCTGCAAGAAGCTACACATGCAGAAGCTTTGACGCAAATTTGGCAGCTGTTTGCTAGGCATACGACACGCAAGAAACACAAAGACCAAGTTTTCAGGAGACCGACCGCAGGTGGTTTCTACGCCTAGTACATGCATGCGTCTGTAATCGCGAAGCAACCTGGCCAAGTACAGGCACACATCGTACACGTCACATAGCCATAGCCATAGCCATAGCCATACCCATACCCATAGCAAAGTTCAATGGTAGTTGCTGGCTCACAAAAAATGGTCTGCCCCAGCCCAGCCACCGGTAAGCATGCCATTCTGTCATCACCAAGTAAAACGCTGAAAACACAAGTGTCGTCGGCGACCAGTGCTTACAGCAAAGTCTGCCGGCCAAAACCAAGAACCAATGCCTCTGGACTGGGTATTTGTCGCTATAATCTCGCTGGGGATTGTGAAGGGGGCTTGCTCGCTGCTTTGTACGTCCTGTGGCCGGACCGCTGCCACTAAACGTTCGCACAAGCAACTGCGTAAGCACGGATGCTGGTAGCGGTCGCAGTACCAGTGCAAGGTGCGCCAAACAGCGCAAGACAAAGCAAGAGGGCAAAACAACGGTCGGCATCAATTCAACGTCTGCACGACTCAAGCCCTTTTGCCTGTCCCGTTTTCCTTTGCCTTTGTATCCCATCCCCGTATCAAAAAAGATGATGCAAACGAACCAAAGTGCGACTAGCTAGGGTTTTGCCGGAACGGAAGGTCCACCCATCAGTGTTAAGGGCTGAAAAGTGGAGATTCGGTCGCCTGCTTGTCATGGAAAACCAGTGAATGTGAGAGAAAAGGAAAAATAAGAAAAAAGGAAAGAGCAAAAAGAAAAAGGGAAAGAAAGAGCCAGTTGAGGAAAGAAGAGGAGAGAACAAAAAGAGACAAGCGATACCGCCTTGAGTTTAGCACCCTTTTCTCTCCCAATCCTAACACGCATCCTCTTCTCGCTGGAGGTAAAGAGGAAAGAGCAAAAAATAGAGGCTTTGGACTGCACTGCCAGGCGGGCGAGCAGTCGCTGAACTTTTATTTTTGTCCTGCTAAGCTCGCTTCTGGCTCTTCTTTACATCCGTCTGTCTTTCCTTGATGGGCCTGCGTTGGGTGCTAGGCTGCAGAGGCCTATTCACTAGCATCCCACTAGTGCTTCGTCTCGTCTCGTCTCGTCTCGTCTCGTCTCCTTCAACTTCTTTCCTACGGGGCAAAAGAACAAATTCACTTCGTCTTTTCTCAGGCCTCTCTTAGAGCGCTTCGCCCCACTTGCCAACTCAAGCAATCCAGCCTCAAACGAACAAACGCCCGTCGTAGAGCCAGAAGCAAAGCTTGGCTGACAAGCAAAGCAGATAACGAACGGACATTGGCCTTTTTCAGCAAGCCCCAGAAGGAAAGAAGCCAGACAAGCAAACGGAAACCCAACAAAACGCAGGAACAACGCACGATGCAAAATACAAAGTGGCATGTTCGTGATCTCCTTTTTTGCACCTTCTCCACTTGCGCACTTGCTGGTTGCCATGTTTATTGTCAGCAGAAGGGAGGCCAGCAGCCTCTTGTTCCGAAAGCACACCAAGTTGTCCTCCCATGTCGCCAACTTGCCCACCCCTAATGAGTGCTGTATTTCCCGTGAAATCAAACTAGATAAATCATGTGCATTTTGCAATGCCAATGGGCAAAGCAAACAGCCAGGCAGATAACAACACGTACAGACAGATAACGGCATGTACAGATGGATAGGCCTTGTATTTTGTTCGCACCACGGCTGTACACACGCTACACCAATGCCCCCCCCCCCCACCCTCCCAAAAGAAATAAAAGTACAAAATACAAGGCGCTTTGCTTTTCAAGCCGCTCTTTTATCAGGCCATCTTTACGTGCACCAAACATGGCTCTTTCCCAACAATGAAGCACCGCCAAAAGCCCAAGCTTGCCAACACTCCCCATTACTTTGGCTTGTTTGCTGGCTTGTACCTTCCTCGTACCTCTAACTCCAGCCACTCAGAATCGCAGCCCGCTCACATCTACTCCTCTCCCAACTCGAGGCTGACCTCCAGTGCACCAGCGAAGCGGCTGTTTCAGATCAGTAAGCTATACTTGCTGTTGCGGCTACTACTACTACTACTACTACTACTACTACTACTACTACTACTGCTGCTGCTGCTGCTGCTGTTGCTGCTGCTGTTGCTGCTGCCGCCGCCTTTGCCGTTTCTCACAACACTAGGCTTGCGCTGAGCTGCTAGGAAACGGGCAGGCTGATGCAAGGTGCCGACAACAACGAATTGCCCCTACAGATAGATGGTCTATGTACGGCTGCTTGGGCGGCCGCCAGGGATACCAAGCCCAGGTAAGCGGCACTAGTAAGTAGTAGCATTATCAGCCTCGCCGCCATTTGCCTTTGGCGTATCCATCAACACTGCATATATGTCGCATACTGTGCACACATATGCATGGATGAACTGAGCGTAAAACCTTGGTCGCTGTTTGTTTGAGACTTCAGAGCCTCAAAAACTCAAACCTGCTCATAAGAAACTCATAATTCGGCCTAGTCTCAAAGTCGCTAGGGATTCAAGGCCTACACAAAGGCGAAACATCCTCAGCCCCTCTTGAATTTGACGGCTATCCTATCGCCAGACTAGCCGCAACTCTATAATTTCTCCTTATACTTGCCCTCGTCTTTATCCCATTAGCTGCTGTAATTGCTCTACTCCTGTTCTTTGTTGCTTCTTTGTTCCCCTTGTGCCCCCCCCCCCTCTTGACTGCATCAACTCCTACACCAACCGTCCTTGTTCTCTCGCCTTTTCTCCTCTCCTCCCTCCTAATCCCTGTGTGCTGCTGCTTGCTGGTCTGCCAAAAATCCGCATTTTGACTGATACTTTTGGCCAGCCATGCAGCAAGGATTCTGCGTACAGGTGCACATGTATTGCTTTTACACGCCATACATATATTTTGCTATGGTGCCGCAGTTGAAGCTCATGTAACAGCGCAACGGTACATGTGTACTTCGCAATAGATAAGCAGATACGGATCGTCGGCTCAGCCCAAGTAAAACAACACAACAAATCTATATAGCTGGCAGCGCATGAGACATCTCGAAGCGAGGCATGGCAATACCTATTCCAACTTCCCAAACAACCACCATATCGATTTGTTGATTTGTCCATCTATATGTTGCGCACATATAAGAAAACTATGCTGCTGTCATGTCGCTTGCCCCTTGTTGAGGCTCTCTCAGGTACCAACTTGCCACACGCCCACATACAATGTCTTACACACTCGATTATTATTGTTTTTTTTTCTCATGTACCGTGCTATATTCGCCGTCTTTCAGTCGGATATGCACTGTGTAGAGTATGAGGACGGCCGTAACATGCAAATCCGACGTTGTCGACGGAGTTACAGACAAACAAAATACAGCGAGCCTAATGTCACTGTGTATTGTGTTTCTCTTCGACTGTATCGATTTCCGGCTTCTTGGGTGTATTGGCCTGCCCTTTATCGCTGATTTGTGAGTGCATGGGTGGAAGGGCCTCGGTATGTGGCCCAACGAACTGCCGGCTGTTTTCCCAGACACAAGACACCCACCCACCCAGCCTTGGTCTCTCTCTAGTTTGAGGCCGGTTCCACAGATGCGTGTTTTTTAGTCTGCATACAATTAGCCTCATCGCATAGTATAGCCACCGAAACTCCATCATCTAGCACAGGCATGCATATGGCATGGAATCTCGTGGAAAAGCAGATAAGACACCAAAAGCAAGGCGATTCGTCTTCTCGAGAGTCTTCTTCAGCCTAAACACTTCCCCCACCCTCCAATCTTTTTTACATTTCTCCCTAGACTTTCAGATAAAGCCTGTCTGCTTCGATGAGCATATCGCAGAAAATCTGCCAGCAAATCCCCAAATCCTACTTCATTCCGGCCCGCTGTCCAATGTTGGATCATCGGCTCCATAATTTCATTCCAACGCATTCTATTTTTCTGTCTCCCACTTCTTGCCTCGCCTCACACTTCTTCACACAAACACCCAACCTTGTCTTCTCTCCACCCTGCGCTATAGCTCCATGAATCTACACAGCACGTGGATCGTTGAGGGGTCATATAAAGCAAAAAGAAAAAGAGAAAAGGCTTAGTGGTAGGTTTTCGCGTTTCAGCCAGCTTAGCTACATGAAAGCGCATACCACGATAACATGTAAGCCTATAGAATCCTTCATCTCCTTCCACGTATGAGCATGCAAGAATAGACAGAGTTTGCATGGCTATCGATAAAAGTGGCTCGGAAGAGAAGCCCGAGCGTAGCCAGGCCGAGATGCAAATTAATGCCCCTGTCTTCTATCTACAATGCTAACTGCGGGCCATATCAAAATCATGGCCAAACATGGAGCTGGACGAACAAAGGAGCAAAGAGAATAAAGAGATACAGAATGAAAACATGTGCATGTGCACATGCATATAGACAGACACATATATGTGTATACCGACGCATCTATAAACACTATTCGTAGCTATTAATAAACTGCCCTTTTTTTCGGTGTTGATACGGCCCTTCTGAATCCGAAGAACAAAATGGCGGCGGCTTGGGTAGATGTGTAGTAGATAACGTAGGCTGCATGCCAATAGCGCGAAGAGCGCTTTACGGCATAGCCAGCAACGAAGGTATTATCTCCGCGGGGGAGGACGGGGCCGTTCACAGTGCAAAGCAAACACTCTGGAATCATTTCCACATCATTGCGTCCAAGTACCAAGGCGCAAGTACGGTCAATTCAAGCAGCACAATCGTTCCCAGACAAGAAAAGGTTTTGACAAAGAAACAGGAACCCTTCAGCCTCCCGCGCGATAATTCGCCAGCTTGTGCTTCACCTACCCCGCCATCTCGCTGAAGTCGCGAGCTACAGTGGGGTCGGGTCATTACGAGAGAGGGGAGAAGGGCTCCACCAATTTGCCTTCAACTCCGTTTCTGTCTACCTTTTTTTGCCTTGACTATTATTCATTCCCTCAGCTCCTACATTCCTCGATATATGGCCTCAGAGCCCGATGGGTCTTTTCTGCTTCTTTTCCTTTCTCTTTTTCTTGCCCACAATTCAACATCCGAGGGGTCTTATGAGGGTCATCGGAATGGGCAATTTGTCCAACTTTGTGCTTGCTTACCCCTCCCTTCGCACTTTGTGGGAGGGATCTGGGGGTTAAATTAAAAGGGTTAATTCGTCACGCTTTCTCGGTTAAACTACGGGGGAAATACATGGCCAGCTCGCGTTGTTCCCGGCTCACTTCAAACTTCCAACTTCATTTGCCACTAGTAGACAAACGATCTACACGAAGCTTATCTTTGGCTTGCTGTCTTCGTCTTTTTCATTTCCCCCATTTTCTGGGGGCTTCGCCGTCACTGTCTACAGGGATGATCCAGAAAAATAAAATCCCCGGACTTGCTTATGACCATGTACATATAACTTGTGCCTATACCTCTGTACTTGGCCGTCGACTGGCCTCAAATGCAACCCGTTGCACCAGCCCAAATTTCATCGTATATTCTCTCATGTCCATGTCTATATAGGTTTTTGTCTCGTCGCATTCAATTAGCCTATAATCTATAGGTCCGTGATGGACTGAACTACGTCATCTCACTCATGTTGGCTTCTCCAGAGCACGCAAAATCCCAAAGTCAGAGCCATACGAGATTAAAGTGAGAAGTCATAAAAACCCTGAGCGCAATAGGAAAAACCCTTAGACTGCTTTGATTGCCTCACACACCCTGCAATGTCTTACAATGACGCATTGCCTAGTTCCTTAAAGGTAACGTGGAAAAAAGTCTTTCTACACGCTGACTAGCCCTGCCAGACGGAAAAGAGAGGATATTTACGCTTCGAGTTCTCTGCGTCTCCTAAAGGATAGTGAGACATGGGATGGTGGCGCTACAAAGAGAACAAGAAAAGTTACAAAGGGCATGAAGAAGCACAACAATCCCGGCTCCTTGCCTTATCCTGCCAGTACGCTACGTTTTGATATGGTATCGAGGCTGGCACTACCCGCATTTTCTTTCCTGGCTTCATGCACGTACAGTCCTTGCGTAGCGTATACATGTACTGTGTAATTTTTCCGCCTCATATTGGCCGGCTTGTCTGGGTGTCTTGAGTTTTTGTTTGTGGCCCCCTTCAGCTTCCCCGTCTGTGAGCTTGATGCCCAATCCATGAGCGGTGAGTTAAGCGCAAGTCAAAAGGAGACGACGAAAGGGAGAGCGACAGGAGTCTGGCCTTCAAAACTTTGGCCTAGGGTCTGACAAGCAAGCAATCCTTACAGAACGTCAAGCAAGGGCTTGTTTGCAAACATCTCCTAGACATACAGCGCTCTGGGGGACAAGAAACCGGAAGATCAGAAGGTGAGCTTTGCTTTGTATAATTTACTACAGCACAGCAGCACGACAAGGGCCTTCTAGAGCAAACCCTTGACTAATGAAGAGCGCGGCGCAACGGCAACGTAACGCCTATAAATGACACGATAGGCTAAATGGCTATTATTGTTTGTTGTAGCCAGCCGGTCGCAATAGAGATTGTCTCTTTATAGGCAGACTCTTTTGGTTCGTGATCCCACCCAGTGTTTCCTTGGAGCCTATATTAGAAGGATGGCAGCAAGAACAGAGCGCCTTCCGGCTTCCTGACATGAGGAAATGAGGAAAAGTACTATTCAGGGATCAAGAACGGGGTGCAAGGAAAAAGCCGGGAGAGAACAAGGCGGAGAGCAAACAACAATGTAAGCAGGCTGGCTGAAGCAGAAAAGCAGGAAAAGTGAGGCGGGAACGAAAGAGACAAGAGCAAAAAATCTCACGATCCTCGGAGCATTTGGACAGCACGATGAAAACTCGAGAGCGGCAAGACCGCGTTGGTGCAACAGCAAGCAGATCCTGTCGTCTCTTTCTTCCTTTCGCTTCTTACATAATACGCTGGAAGCCCTTGTTTCTTTTGCCATCCCTTCAGGCGTGCGTGCTGTAGACATGTAGGTGATTATGACACGAACATGGTCGATTTAGCTTGGCATGCATGTTTTCTCCCCATGCTTGTTTGTGGGTTAGTGATCGTTGGCCATTGTTCTTTTCTTTTCTCCAAAAAAAGCAGCTATCGCGTAGAATTTCAAAGCCTCAAGCCACATTCAGATCATACCAGGCCACACACACCGGGTGGAGAGGGAAAAAAGAGAGAAAAAAAAAAGAAGTAGAGCAAGATATACAGCGGAGGAACAAAGAAGTAGAAAAGAATGGGAAGGGGAAGGAGAAAAGGGGAAACGCAATGGACACAAAAGACAGGCACACACGCAGGTCACTGCAGCAGAAGCTGTGTGTCTGTTCAAGCCGTGTTTTCTCTTCCCCAAGATGAACAGGCAATAAAGGAAGCTGAGAGACACGCAGACTTTAGTACCAAAGTATTCTGTACTCTAGTCTAGTTGCTCCTGCTTTGCTGGTTGAAGCACCGAACAAGAACATGTGACACGGTGCGTAGTGATGGTTGCTTTCTTGTCCTTTTTCCCTGCTGCTCTTTTCTCCATGATGAAGCGACTTACTCCCTTGGCTTAGCCTCTGCTGGGTGTTGCTGGATTGTATTATGTTGTATTGTATTGCATTGCAATGTGGGCTGTGATGTTAGTGTCGTTAGTGAGAATGTGGGGTACCAGAAATGCGGAGGTGGAAACAAGACAATCAAATGGGTGGGAAGTGGCCAAAAACCTGAAATTGAAGGCAACAACTGCAGCCAATCATTAACGTAAGCCCCCCCCCCCCCATTAACCCGCAACCCTAAGGCTGGGTTGCGGGCTGCTGGCTAGTATGTGCAAATTTGCGCGTCAGACTCATACCTCGAGTCTGTACACAATACTAGCCGGACTTAGATCTGCCGACTTACATCTATGGTCATATGTGGGAAAAGGGGATCGTTGATGGTGGATTGACAGAGGACATTGACTGTCGCGCTTGCCATTCTCGGGCAGAGTCAGAGTGAGAGCCGTGGGCATGGACTGCCGTGACGTCAACAAATTTCACCAAGTCGGATATGGTGATCTTGGATGCCTCCTCTTCGGCCTAGTTTGATTGCCACCGCCTCGAGACTCATCCGCCGTAACTAGCCTAGTGGGAATTGCCTCCCTTGGTTGAGAAATATCATGCTGTCGCGGCCTAATTTCATAGGGCTAGTATAGTGATACCGCCATGAACACTAGGTAGGTCAATTTCTCTTTTCGTAGACTTCTATTAGTGGCACAATATTTCCACTGTATCAATGGTACTCTGCTGCTTGCTACCCGCACATTCCAGTATTATGCAGCATCGCGCTCCTCTTATTGTGAAGACGAAGAACTTACTTCTACGAGAAAGAGACAGAGAGCCTGGAAGACTATGGCTTTAGCAAGATCAACACGCAGTATAGCATGCAACCCTGCTTTACATCTCCCCGTTACAATCTGCCCACTATGATCCCGTCGTTGTAAGCATCTCCGTTAACGGAACGCAAAAAGAGGTCACAGTATGTGACCTGGGCTCAAAAGTCACGATACTAAGAACCAAGCATACGTTCGTATACAGAAACACATACACGTACACACGTACACACGTACACACGTACACACACACACACACACACACCACACACACACACACACACCACACACACACACACACACACACACACACACACGCAACTCTCGCATGTCTCCTCTCTTTTCGCATGGAACATACCCACCCATACTAAAAGCTATGCAGATACATTACAGATATGCAGCCCAGAGCAACCGCATCCTTTGTTGCCTCCAATGCACCCCAAAAGTGCAGCTAGCCGCGGGCTTCATGCATGTATATTTATTTTCTACGCAAAAAGAGGCAATAGGAGGAGGAAAAGAGAGACAGGGAAACAACGAAACAAAGAATAGACGGCCTCATTCAGGATTGATACCTCAAAACTATCGTGAGATTCCAGTCGGTGAGGTAGCAGCATTTGTACGCATAGACTCTCCACAGGGGGCTTGACCCTTTTCCTCCCTTCGCTTGTGGCTCTGTTATTTACACGTTGCGAGTCACTTGACCATCGGGAATATTTGCCTTGGGACATGCAGAAATGCAGTACCAGAGCGCTGTGTTGCATTTGTTGAAGAGTGCCATGTGTGTTTGGACTTGGTAGATTGCGTGCAAGGCAAGGCCCAGGGGATCTCCCGCTTCTTTCCTCTCAAGCCGTCCCAGTATCTTCGTCGCTGACTGTAGCTCTGTACACATCTGGACATCCTTTTTCTTGCTCTGCTTGTCGAAGCACCCATCATAGCCTAAATTTCAGTTTTGCCTCGTATTGCCCTCACATCTGCGCCCTTTGATTCAGGTTGGAGCCATCCCTGCCTGCCGTTGTCACTTTATGTTTCTCCAAGCTGGCATGGAACAGTTGGAGAATGGTATTTTGTTTTCTCGATCTCCGCCGGAATCCCTGACTCTTTGTTTGGCAGTGAGTGGCAGAGCACAAAACACAGACAAGAAGTTGTATGGTTCTCATGCAAATCAGAAGAGAAGAACCCGAGTATAACATGCCATCAGCGAGTCAGGATATTATCCGCATCAGATATTCTTTTATTCCTTTCTTTATAGGCATCAGTGGACAGTACAGTATGTAGTCGTGAATAAATCAACGGCGGAATCAATAATATATATTTTTATTTTATTTTATTTTATTATTTCGTCTTCCTTGTTGGAGAAGGAACCCAACCCTCTTCCTTCCTTCCTGAAAGTCTCATTTCCCCAAGTCGTAGTTACTAATTTATCACTAACAGCCCAAGTCCTCGAGTCCTGCTACCCTCCCACTCCCATCCCCCTAAGTCCCGCCCCTCATTGCCTCCTTGCTACGACACCTTCATGGCGACTATGTAATTTAAACACCAGAAAACACCCATGCGTACCTCCCGATTTCCCTATTTTGTATCTCTACCCACACTAACCGGTGTACAGCCTCCGTCCTTGTTGCCCCTCAGGATAATAGAGGGCAACTTGCCTTGGTCACCAAGACACCACTACCGTAATTGCAAATGGAACATTATTATAGAGGCAAAGAACGCAGGCGATGGATTGACTGTGACTGATGATGGTCTCACCCGACCCTTTCATGTCTTATTCCCTTCCGACACTTCCCAATCTAGCCAAATTACTTTCTTTCTCTCTTGTCTCCCCCAGCTTTCCTTCCCGCCCCTTACGAGTCTTATTTCTTACGTATGTTTCTTTGTGATGACAAACAACATGTGAGAATCTTAAGCCTCTAGCATGTAGCTTGGTCATTCACCAGAGATAAGACCAAGACTAGTACTTACTACTACCTTTGTTCGCAGCGTTAACATGACCTGATGATCAGAAACTCACAACTACTAGCTGTGTTTGGGCGTTCTGAGATAACACGGAACACAAAGGACCAGTCTTTCTCTCCTCTACTGGGCGGGCGTTCCTGTCTGAGAACTATCCTTTCAATGGGATGGGTCTGACTTGGGGCATGAAACACGTAGGGTAGAAGAGATAGACGGGAGCTGACGAGTGAGAGAGCTAGGCTGTTGTGGTGTGCTGAGACTATGGCAAGTGGCGGCAAGGTTGCTAGACAAAGAGCAGCGTTACTTGTGGCCACTTCTGACTGTTGTCTTGCCTAGAGGAGCATCTTACCTAAAGGCTAGAAGCGCCATCGCTTGCCTATCGCTCCGTAGTCCCTACTTGCCTAATGCTATACAGAGAAACAGTGACTGGAGAGGAAAATGGGCTGTCTGCATCTGTGCTGCGTTGCTTGCTCTGAGGAAGAGAGAGAGAGGCGGAGCGAACAGTAGTCGATATCAGCAAGAGTTGTAATTGGCGTCGACGTCGTGTGTGTGCGTAGCATGTACTACGGTCCTCCGAAGGTTGCTCTACCGCCATGGGTTTTAACATTCTCTTTCATATAACCACTCGTCCTCTGCTTCGAGTTTCACATACGCACATTTATTCGCACTCAAATGGCTCCTTTCCCCCCTTCTCTTTAACCTCTACCGACCTCCAGCCTATTAACCCTCAATAAATGACCGCCATCGTTTAACCGGATATGCAATTCGATTCACCACTCAAAATGTCCCAGCTCTTTGACTGCAGAACGACATGAACATCTAGAGATGGAGGTTCCGAGATAATTTGGTCTAGCTGTCGGTTAGTGGTTTCCTACCCGACTGGCCGGATCGCCTTGTGAAGTCTTTTCGATTAGCACTGCATTGATAGGATAAGTCTATAATGCTACGGTCTACACCTATGCGACACATACTGAACATGACGGGCATGGACAGCTATCTATGCGACTGCAAAGCGACCCGAAGGCCACTCCAAAACTAGCATGGAGTTGGAGGTAGGCAGGTATGCCAGCTCAAATTATTCTTGATTGGCCGGGCCGGCGCTGCTTACGTCGACGGATAAGCCTCATATCGATTGTTACAACGCCGTGTCCCTTGAATGATCTCGTAAGTATCCTGGGCTCACTCGTTCGCCGGTAGACTTGTTTATATAATAGTTTACAATGAATATACGTATTGTTTGACACAAGATAGTGGGTATGATGCGACTGTTATCCAATAATGTGTAGAACAAACCATTGGCTTCCAAGTCGATGTGCCGGTAGATCTAGTAAGACCGAACACTGATTATTTCATAAATGTTGAAGGAAAGGCAACGTCTTATATAGCTAGGTCACTGGTTGAGAGTCCTCAAGTTTGGACAATATCTGGCCTCATCAGGGGGGATATATATCGAATATATTGGTAGTCTCCGAGGGAGGGTTGCAGTTGACAGGCAAAGTGAATTAGGGGAGCGGATGGGTATACTTGGCTGAGGAATCCGCCACAAGAATACCTGATTTTTATGCATTCTAAATGGCGAACATCTGCCAATGTTGCCTTGGATACTTGCATTTCATTGGATTTTGATACTACATACCTTGAGTGACTTGACAAAACGGCATTGTTTAAACACCATCCTCAAAACAGTCGTGTAAGTCTCTATCGTGAGAAATTGAGCCATGTACTTGGCTATCACGCTGAATAATGCGTGGTATGTGAAATGCTGAAAAGCTTGGGGGATGATGCAAATGCTGTCTTAGAGTTGATAGCAACATTTTTTGAGTAGTAAGTATGGTTTCCTGCTGGAATCAGACCGACTTCCAACACATAGTTGTGGGTGATATCAAAGTCGTGTAACCCATGTGGGACATGAGATATAAGACAATTAACAATGTAGTCGCACACACTGCAAAGCTCACCAAATGGAACTTTCTGAATCATAGCGGTACTCTGGGCGTTTCTGCCTCTATGTGTGTTAATATTTGCCTCGGGATAAATATCGACTCTTCTAATACGTCCAATAGAAGGAAAGGAAGGCTCGAGATTCTGGTAGTAGGCCCATGGCGACCACCCGATTCTGCCATGTCACTTCATACCACCTGCTATGGGGTCTGGAAAGAACCCATGTAGCTATTGAAAAACCATCTAATAGCGGTACTGAATCCCGGCCCAATGACAAAGTGTTACTGTGAACTGTTGCGAAGCTTTACAAAACGCCCTCAAAGCCGCCTGAGCTGGGCATTGGTAGACTGCAGCACTGTGGACCGGAATGTTGTTATTTCATTCCCCCTACCTAGTAGAGACCTTCTTGTTGAGTTGTGTGGAATCATTCAGCAAGACCCGTGGTATGTAGCAAGGTACCACACCAGGGAAAGGATGCACGCGTTGACGGGAGGGCCAGAGCCAGCCGGACAAAGTGATTTATACATGACGCATACACGACTCTTACGAAATCATGCCCATGAAGATGGTGCGGCCACCCCCGTCCTGTCTAGGCAGGGAGTTGATGTCCTAGGTCATGCATTGCTACGCGCTTCACCTATTGCTAAAGGATATCTCACAGTAGGTGCAGGCATTCAGCCCATCATGGCTTGGTGCTGGCAGACTCGCCTATGGCCAAGGAAATATAGGCCATATATGCAAGAAGCGTATAGAGACAAGCTGAAAGCCTGGGCTGGACTAATGATCATTAGCAACGAGTGTTTCCCTGTAGCTTTCAATATCCCCGTCAAAATTGAGTCTCGAGCCCAAAATAACCATCATTTACTACAGAGTAGGCTGTCTACGCTTGTAGTTCTCTACAGCCAAGAAGATGCCGTACATTATTTAATGTTTGATGCACTACTACATAATCTCATAAACTCAGATACTTGTGTTGGTCCACGAGCTACCAAGAACCTTTGCAGTCCAACAGCCAACTCTCTCGGCTGTACAAGAGTCAATACCAAGTCCAGAGAGAAAGTCCGGCCAGCTTTTCAAATCATAGATGTTTGTGTGCGCAAACGTGTACGTCTGGTTGTTAAGCACAAGGCTCTCGAATCCACCATGGACTACCTCGAACGAAATAGAGTTCTAAAATTCAACATGGAGTCATTAGGCACAGGCAATGACGGAACACAGGGCGGAGAAAATAGCAGACTACTTACATCCTTAAGCTCATCTCGAGCTGCAGCGGCACATTCTGGGCTTAGTGTCGAGGACACAGTGAAGCGTGGCGTTTGGCCATAAATCCAGTCCCGACTCTAGAGAGCGTGTTAGAATATGGAGATCCCTTTAAAACCGAATAATCAAACATCTGTACTTGCCTTGAGCTCTTTGATGCCCTTCTCGATGCTAGGCCAATCCTCAGGAGCTATCTCGCTGGATTTGAAAACCTTGTATTCTCCATACATCCGGCCAAACTCGTCCAGGACGCTATCCATGAACGCCTGCGTATTGGGGATATTGACGTTTTTGACCGGCGACCGCACACTCTCCACGCCACGGGCGTCGATGAATCCGCGCGCTGGTGACCGTAGGAATTGTGAAATGTTCTTCAGGTTCGGTGATGCTAACAAGCACGTCCCGTGGTGCAGAGATCGCAGCCTGGTTAATTTGTAGGCTGATCCGGAGACCTTGAACGTGCCTGGCTGTCCAGCTCTGCATGTACCATTACTGGCCTTCTCTAGGGCACCAGGGTTGTCGGCCACGATGATGTCATGCCGGCAGTTGACCATGGCACCCGCTATGCCCAGACGTTTCAGTGCCCGGACTACCATCTCGGCATGCCGGTCGCGGTCAAAATTTGCAGAAGGACTGATGACAGAGAAATTGATATTCCCTGAATCGTGGAACACAGCACCACCTCCGGAGCGTCGTCGCACAAGTTCCACCCCTGGACTCTGTCGCTTTTCCTCATCAGTTCGCACAAGAATGTTTGAGGGGTCACTCGAGTGTCGCCGCACTTGTTCTAGTAGAGACAGATTCACCTCTACCCACGGATTCTGATTCCGCCCAATGACAATACAAGGACGGTTGACATAAAAGAACAGAACTGTTGAGTCGGCAGGAGTCTTTTTCAATAGTTCATGCTCAATGGATAAGTTTTTGTACGGGTCTAGCGACTCAGAAACGTAGACTTGTGTCTTGTTGGCTGGATTTGTTGCAAAGTCGGTGAAGCCGCGGGCTAGCCCGGGGACAGCAGATAGTGGCTGGCGTATGAGACGCGCATTCTGAAGGAGGTGCCTCTTCATGACAAGATATGAAAGGCGTGACTTGGGTTAGGCCGGTGAACTAGTCATAGTATGCCATGCGGTCTGTAGAAGCTTGTTAGTCTCAAGAAGCCACATGCCGAAATGTGGTAAGTAGTATTATCTAAGATCTGCCTACCGTCGACTAGAAGCTTTGATGCCTTGAAAAAGACTGCTAGGAAATTTGGTGATGGTGCAATATATGACATAGCTTTGTTACTCATCCTGATAGACCCTAACGATCTGACTAAGGGTCCAGGTGATGGGTTTCGATTACATAAGCATTTTCACACGACTCGATGCCAAACCTTCAATGCCGTCATTACACAAAGGGTTCTCAGCCTTGTCACCAAACTCCACGATTACGCTGTGATTTTGCGGGCCAGCAACTTCGCAGGGCCAACTAAATACATATTACGGACTATTTATTTATGAAGCTTCATTCCTAGGCTTTTGTCCTTCTGCATCAAGTGCCATTCTTGTTGTCCACGCCAAAGTTGATATCGAGTCTAGCTGTTAGGCGCCACTATTGATTGACCTGTCGACAAGACAACCTAAAGCTTTGCACAAAAGCTCGTTCGCGATTCCGAAGCCCACGTGGGTAAAGTTTTTGCACATCGACGCTCATCAGAGCAACGGCGCCGCTCTATTTCTGGGCTCTGCCTGCCACGCTGCAACAAAGCCGTGTCCCGACTAACAGCGGGCCCTCCTTAATCTTGGGCGGACTGCGGCTAGTTGGCAGTACGCCGTGCGGCGGGTACCATACGGGAAATACACTCAGCTCGCGCATTGAGGACGGCTGGATTGCCGGACTACGGCCATAAATTCTGCATTGTTTCTTTGGGATCGGATCCTAGCATTGCGTGTTCTATTCACGTAAATACGTGGCGTAACGGCCTAAACGGGCATTGCTGCGCATTCGCATTCGTATTTGTTTTTTTTTTTTTCTTCATTTCTTTTATAAGCTATAAATCCATTTGTTGCGGAACGGACTCATAAAAAACTCACCATGTTTTGCTTACGAAGGTAAGATGCCACATGTCTGCAGACAAAGACAGCCTCAAAGCCTTACGTCTAGAAGAATTCACTAACGCATGTCGTCCCTCTTTACAACTAGCTGGCTGCCATTGCTCTTTATACCAACCAACGCCCCGGCAGCATTTGTTTTTTTATTCTTCATCTGCACCTTCTTCTTATCACGGCCATGTGTATACTGCAGCTTTCTGCTCATCATTCTGTTCTTGACATCGTGCCATTGGGCTGATCGATGTTTCTTTGACTTCAACCACAACTGGTTCATTCCCCGGCCCCCGGTGGACGACTCGGGTGCAGGGAGCTGCCTCTACGGCTGCCCCGAGCGGCTGCACCGTAATTATACCAACTACACTAGCAGCGGACTAAATAGCAGTGAGTCAGTGCATGAGATGCAAGACTTCAACTCCACGGTTTTCGACATTGCAAATTCGACGGCTGGCGCTCTGGCAAAGGCGCTGATGGATGAGGCGGCATATCGACGAGCCGAGTGGACGGGCTTGGGCATGGAGTGGCTGCGGAGCTTGCTAGGGGAACGGGAGTGGAGGGTTGATTTCCTGGATATTTACGTTCGTCTGTGACGGATGTGTAGAAGGACGAAGGGACACTATGTATGCACTTCGATGTTTTTGTACGACTTCACATCAACATGCTCATTAATCTAGTCGCTTTGCTAGTTTGTGGTTTTTGGGCCCCTCACAACGTGGCTCCATTTCATGTGATGGGTGTGTAAGGCAGTGGACAGACAAATCTGATACTACTGGATAACTTGGGCTCTGGGGCTGGGCCAAGAAACCTGGAAGTGTAGCATCTACCGGGATTTATCTTGGTGCTCGGTATTGCGGTGTCTGATATCTATCTGGTTTAGACGATGGCTAGGCACAACCACGTCTACTAGGTGTTGCATGTTTTGCTTGCGAACGACCATCTCAAGCTGGAGGAAAATGTTCAAAAACACATAGGTTTGGCTGTACGTTATAGAGCCACGCCCTTGATGTCGAGTGTGCTGCTGCCTCAAAGAAAAAGAATCAAGTGCTGTTATTGTGGCAATGGTCGGGCCACAAAGAACGCTGCAGGACCGAGGAGGGGACACTTAAGTCAACAAATCAAAGGAAGTACCCTGGATACTTCAACACACCCTAGTAAGTCTTGGGCCAATCATACAAGCCTATGAAATCTGGCGCAGCCCTGTTTGCCCGATAAGCCCCCTTCGCCCTGTACGTTGGTTGGTTTGTTGGTACTACTACGACTGATACTGATACTACAGCCGCAGGTGCCAAGACCGGGCCTTCAATGTTTTTTTTCCTTGACGCCGAGTTTATGGACATGTTTGAGAGGACCAATTTGCCCGAACTTATGCAAAACGAGGTGACTGTGGGCGCCAAAAAAGAATATAGGTGGTGCTGAAGGCGTATATGCAAGGACCCTGTAGTATTGTGTTCAGGTGCATGTTTAGTGAATCAGTGTCTAAGACAAAGCATTTACTGTATCCATAGCTCGTACTATAAGACAAACAACACTTGTGTCAGCAGGTGCTCTCTGATAGAGCCAGATGCAATGCAGGCTTAATTCCCTGCACTAGTGTCTGATAGAGAAGTGGAAGGGCTCGAGTTGCGTCTCTGGTTGTGGCAAGTAGTCACACTACCTAGGCCAGGGCGACCCGAGGCCAAGACTAGGAGAAAGGGAGGAAAGGGAAGGAAGAAGCAAAAGGGAAGGGGCCCAATGGTAGAGGCAAAAAGGAGCAAGGGATGTCCTAGTAGCACTCTTGGGATCCATGGGGTAGCGGTACATGCTGGGCTGTCCTGGATGCGCTGCTGTCAGTACAGCTTGGCAGGATGGTGAGGTACTGGTACATGCCCAGACTGATGAATGCAATGCACAGGAAATGCACGCCGGGCACGCGACGAGCGGGCGTTTTTGGCTTCTTTCTTTGTTTGCCCCATCCAGCATCCAGGAGGGACCTTCGAACTACAATATTTCAGGGATTTTCAGAGACATGTATATATACTTTTGGACGATAGAGTGTCGTATGGTACGTAATTCTGCCGTGGTGTACTGCACGTACTTTCTTGGTGTCCGGAGACACAGACTATCAGGGAAGATGAAGAAAAGAAACAAGCAGTTCGGGAGGGAGAAGAGCGCTTGAAGCGAAGTCAAGTCGCCGGGAATGGCGCCACAGAAACAATGGAGAACTGCATTCCTTGGGGTGGGAATATTGAGAAGCAGTAGCTAGCCGGCGGTCTAGCGCGGAATTGACGCTGGCAAATGATGGTATTTTGGTGGCATGATCTTGGCAGAGCTGACTCGACTGGCGCTGTAATCGAAGCGGAATGCTGTGAGCTAGGGCGAAAATTAGCAGGCATCAATACTTAGCACAGGCGAAACGAAGAAATAGCATACGTACCACAGAGCGAGCCACACCACAACCAACACTGAAAGTATAACAATTCCCGGCGCTAGCGTCGCACAGCACAATCCATTGCAACATGTCAGCCACAGCACCCGCAATGATGTGCTATCATTTCAACCAAGGAGGGGGGCTGCGAAGCCGGCCATAGGATGGTGACGACGCCTGCACTCACGCGATGGTCGAATTTGGGAAGCAGCTACGTATCAAGTCGTTCAACCGGTGTTCGTAACGGAAAGCTGGGCGGAGAGCGACAAGACAAGGGGTAAATTGGCAGGGGGTGGGTGGTGTGTAGCTTGTGGAAGACAAAACAAATGTCAGGGGGTAGGACGAGAGACAGGCAAGGGAGGGGGGGAGGGGGGACAAAAGAGCAGGAGGAAAGGGTGTTGGGCTGGAGATAGATGGAGAAGGAGGAGGAGGAGGAGGCAGAAGAGCAAAGAATTTGACAGGAGGACGCTAGAACCGAATGGCTATGAAACTGATGATCTAGTGGGCTAGTTCGTGTAATTGATGTGAGAAACGTCAGCGTCTGGGAACGTTCTTCATCCTTCGCTGTCTTCTGTGGTAATTGCACACGACGACTTGCCTCTTCTCGCGGGGCTTGGGAAATTTTTGTCTTTAATTTACCGCTGTGAATTGCTTGTATCCGTACTTTCCTCTTTCTCGTGCCTTCCTTGTCCTTTTCTTGGAGGGCTTTTTTTTGGCTTATGCCTTTTCTGTCTTGTGCCCGCATTTTTGCATGGCTCATGTGTGCCCTTTCATACTACCCAAACCTCTGTTCTTATTTATCATAGTCGCCTCCTGCTCCGCCTCCAACACCTGAATTGTTCTTATAGTTAGGGCCTCTCATCTCTTCTCTACCTGTCGGCCGTTCTTCGAGTTTCTACTTTGTCTTTTTCTTCTCCTCCTGTACTCTTAGTAATCCTTTTTTCGTCATTCTCAGCCCCCATCGTCCTGTCCTGTCTTTTCTTTCCCTGACGCCTGCACTCTCTGCAGTCACGCATCTAGCCAGCTTGTGATTTGCTGCACGAGTTCTCTTTCCTATTACCCTACGACGTCACGATCTATTCGGCTCCCGAATCGACCCCTCCTCTGCCTCCCCCACTTCACCACGCATAAGAACTATCTTACCGTTCTTGTCGACCATGCGCTTTCTTCACCTACTTGGCCTGGCCTTTGCTGCTACTCCCATCGCAGCATGGAAATACTTCCACGAGCCCGGCGGCAGTCTGGAGCTTGGCCATTACGACGCTCGCTACTTCAACGAGACTGTCTCTTACGACGACCATCTCCCTGCCCTCCGTCATCTTATCCGTTCCTATCTCAAGACCCTGCGTGAGCACAATGTCGAGACATGGATTGCGCATGGCAGTCTGCTGGGCTGGTGGTGGAACGGCCAGATCATGCCGTGGGACTACGATCTGGATGTCCAGGTGTCTTCGTCTACGCTGTTCTGGCTGGGCGACAACATGAACCGCACCGAGCACGAGTACACATACGAGGAAAACGGCAATACCAAGACCAAGCACTACCTCCTCGATGTCAACCCATTCCACAGCCAGCTAACCCGCGGTAACGGCCACAACATCATCGATGCACGCTGGATTGATATGTCCAACGGCATGTTCATTGATATCACGGGCGTGGCCGAGCGGGATCCCGCGCAATCGCCTGGAATCTGGAGCTGCAGAAACAACCACCGCTACAAGACTACTGATCTGTATCCTATGCGATACACCGAGTTCGAAGGCGTGCCTGCCATGGTGCCCTACAACTTCGAGCGTATTTTGATTGATGAGTATAGCGTCAATGCATTAGTAACAACAGAGTGGCTTGGGTAAGCTTTTCCCCATCTATCACTGAGTCTTGTAAATTAGCTAACCGGATACTCTAGCCATCGTTGGTCTCCCGAATCCAAGAAATGGCTCAAGGTCCAATGAAAAAGCCTAACGCTCTGCGTACGAAAAGCTAGTTGTTGATTTCTTCTACTTCTTTTTCCCCGCCAAACAAATAAACATACCGACGCTGCCGTCGACAGGGGATAAGCATAAAGCACGGTTCCTGTCCCAGTCCAAGGCTATTGTTTTTTTGGGGGACTATTGGGCCTAAGCTTTTTCATTTTGATCTCCTTGCTTTGGGGGCAGTCTACCGCTTCTCTCCTATATTTTCCCTGTTTACCATCTGATTTCCCCTCGACCCTAATGTCTCTCATATCATCTGTCGTTTTATGGTTTTTTTTTCTTTTCTTTTCTTTCTCTTTCACTATTTTCATGGCATTTTTTCTGGGATATATATTTTTTTTGCCTTTTTTTTCGGCCTTGTTCTTTTTCCTGGGCGGGTCTTTGGGATCATAATACGCGGCGTTCGGATACACATTTCTTTTTGCTTACCGGTTCTTTCACTCTTCTGCCCTTTTCATTTTCTTTCAACCTCTGATTCTCCCGCTCCTGGAAACATGAAGCTCATCTACAACGTGCCTAGAATATAGGACGCTTCGAATTGCTCAAAATTATGCTGAATTAGTTACTTTGAATTAATTATATTGAATTCTTCATGTTCACTTCGTCATTCAAATTATCCCGAGCCTCTTGGATCGCCGCCAGGTATCTTCCTGTTTATAGTTCCCTTGTCTTCATAAGTTCGACGTGCGCATCTTATAGGTTGTGCTTGGGACAATGCTGCGTTTGGTTACAAAGGACAGTTCGCCTGATTGCGCAACTTGAAGCTACGGCGTTAAATGTAAGAGATTCTGGTCATACTGTAGCTGATATGTCATTGTGATCTAAGCCTGTTTCATAGCCCGTGCTACATAAGAGGCATATAGCCATGCATCAATCATGGAAGATCACGTTTTGTGATAACTATTCGCTCAGAAGAGCAGCCGCCAACATAAGAGGAAGGTGAATGGGGGGGTTTGAGCCAGTTGAGAAGTGTTTGTTAGGCGCTGCCTAGCACTCGCCTCGCTAATATAGTGAAAGGTTAGTTAGTGGGCTGTGGGATTTGTAGTAGACGATGTATTCTTCCGTGTGGGCTATTCGTCAAGAAACTTGGGGACTTGTTCCGAGTTACGCTACGCAACACTGTCTACTCAATGGGCGACTACAGTAGCGCAAAACGCTCTCGGCCGAATGTTAATTATATATAGAGGACCCTGCAAAAGAATATGAGGGCCATAAATTATCAAGGTGTGTTGGTAACAAAGAAGTAATTCCCTACTATAGTCTACATTCGCTACCACCGTCAATGCCTTCATTCGGGTGGCGATAAGTCACCCCCTTTGGAGCGAGGCTGGTCGTCTTTTTTATTGTTAGCGCCATCATTTCGCAGCCTCTTATCCACTGCTTGTGCAAGCAGTTCTCTGCGCGCCCGACTAGCATCTTCTGCTGCGCCGCCAAAATCGACATGTTCGTGCATCTCGCTGTCATCGCCGGCCTCGTAGCTACCCAACACCCCCGAACGGCCATCAAGCGTGTGAAAAGTGGCAGATTTTGCAACTTCGCGTTCTATCTCATGGCAAAAATCCCAAAACTCACGGTTATGGTCTTGCACGCGGTTATGCGCTAGCTCGTGGCACAATGTCAGTCGCACTGTCTTGTAGTCGCGGAAGCCGCGGTGGTTGTCGGTGCGCAGACGCAACTCAATGGCCTGGCCCATATTGCGGTTTAAGCCAAGTAACCGCGTGGTGCCCTCATGCGTCACTTGTGTGTTAGTGACAGGCTCCATCTCAGTCAGCAGGCCTACACTTAATTTGAACTTGCGCATGGCTGCACGGATGCCAATGTCGTTGCTGAGTCTTTGTAGCATTGCTTCGGCAATATCAGAGTTGGGAAATATACGTAGGGGCTCTATCCGATCGAAGCCGTATTGAGGTGGAACAGGCCTAGGCCTAGGCATCGCGTTTAGCCCTAGTTTCCGACTTTGGCTACTATTTGGTGAGGCATGGGCGTGGGCGCTGGCTGACTCAAGGTCTTGCTTCTCACTCCTGGTGGTCCCCATAACTTTGATAGACAGGTTGGCGAAATTAGCAAGAGGAAGACTGCCATTTTTCACGTAGGTGTACATCTTGCCCTTGACAATGAGCTTGAGCTGCTCCGGCTCCACATCAACCAAGCTGCCTAGATCATAGAGCGCATCGGCAAGCGTGGTTGTATGGTCACCGGCGATGACATGAGTGCCGCTTTTATGGATGAACGTGACTTTGAGAGGGCTTGTATCGTCAACTGTTGGCATTGTCGTTGGGGGTTGTGGTGCTGGTGCTGGTGCTGGTGCTGGTGCTGGAAACAGAATATAGATCGCAACAAGACACTTAATAGATGTAAAATCTGAAAATACTAAGAAAAGGAAAGTGGCGTATCAGTAGAAACTTCCCAGTTTCTTCAACGTGAGCTCTGTTTATATAGCTATTCTATTCTCCTTGCAAGATAGTTTGCACAACTGAAGCCGATCGAATCATACAGATGTTGATTGGTAATAGACTTGGAGACGGGGATTTTACAACCTGCGGATCCCAAAACCCATCCTAGTAATGCCATATTACAGCCTTATAAATGGGGCTACTACTACTCTTCTATTAATAACCAAAACTACTACTTTGAGGAGAATCTTCGGTTATTAAAGCCTTGCCTTAACATAGCCTTGCTTAGCCACTAAGTTGCTTTTCTAAGGTCAAGGGGCCCACATCTTGCTTCAACGTTACGAAACTTCCGTGCATTCGGAATCAGAAATCAGGCGCAAAAAGGACAGACAGCTTTAATGGTCAAATGGCTTTCTTGAAGTCCTGCAACCACGCGACACTCAACGACTAGCCCTAACCTACGACCGAACAATTCTTCCCTTGAGAAAAGCAACTACTCGAATTTATTTCTTTATCTTCATTTCGTCTCGTTGAAAATTTCATAACACGCAACACGCCCGACACAGCTCCAAAGCTTAGCTACCTATCCTCGCGACCCGTTTCTTGACCAGCAAAGGCGACGACAAACAAGGCAGCTAGAAGCACGCTTTGCCAGTATCGACGAGATACGCCTGACCGGTCTTTCTCTATCGCAATTCTCAATTGCCCACAATGTCGCTCAACCTGTTCCGCATTGTGGCGGATCTGTCGCATTTCATGTCGATCTTGATCTTGCTACACAAGATGCGTGCGTTAAAGGTATGCATACACTACACATGTCGTTGAAAAGGCCCCTTTCTTGTGGAGAGGAGGCGACGTGACTGAGACAGTAACCGGCTAACAATTTTCATGTATAATTGCAGAGTTGCGCTGGCATCAGCTTTAAGTCCCAGGTTCTATACCTGATCGTTTACATCACTAGATATCTCGGTACGTCAAAGTAGACACAAAAGCTTGTATCCATTCCCGGCAATGAAAGCTACGGGAAAAGCCCTCAATCTCGCGCCAAATGGGCTTTTTCTTATGTTTCTCAGCCAAGCAATTCACTAACCTTTTGTCTTCTCGCCCCCCCCCTGCAGACCTCTTTTGGACGCATAGCCCCTACAACTTTGTCTTCAAAGTACTTTTTATTGGATGCCAGTCCTACATCATCTACCTCATGACTAGTTCCTATCGTCCGACCAATGATCCCAATCTCGATACCTTTCGCGTGCAGTATCTGCTGGGTGGATCCCTTATCCTCGCCATTTTGTTCCCTCACTTCTACTCGTTCTTCGAGGTGATGTGGACCTTTTCCATCTGGCTCGAAAGTGTGGCTATTCTGCCGCAGCTTTTCATGCTCCAGCGCACCGGCGAGGCCGAGACCATCACCACCCACTACCTGTTCGCCCTGGGCATCTACCGCGCGCTGTACATCCCCAACTGGATTTGGCGCTACATGTCGGAGGATCCCTCAACCTACCACACGGACTGGATTGCCATCATTGCGGGCATTGTGCAGACTGTTCTCTACAGTGACTTTTTCTGGGTGTACTACACGCGTGTGCTCCAGGGCAAGAAGTTCAAGCTGCCTGTGTAAATTAATGATTCAAGACGTTGTTGGCGTAAAGCCGCAATGCATGGCTGTTATTGGAGGAGTTGAATTCGACAAATGAGGCCTGTATTACAATTACAATGAATGGCGGTAGTAAAGTTTACAAATAGATTAGATGTTGACAACAAACTGCGGCAAGCCTGAAAGTCTGCGAAGAATGCGATTGTTGCGTCCAAGTTCAGTGCGAAATGGAAATCTGCGTAGCGTATTTTGTCGAGTTTCTTGTAAGCTGGGAATCGGGTTCAAGTTGGATTGTGCGTTATGCTTGGAGGCGGACACAGTCAAACGCAGCCTTGGAGCAGACTTGCCGAATCACGAGAGATAGGAACGGTGCGCACCCTAATTATGTTTCCCGTCAATGCATTTGCATGATCCTGTAGACAGTTACTTTTTTCTACTTTCCTACACCCTGTGCATGAGGGAGAGTAGCCATGAGCGCCACACCATGTCCACGTACGCCACAATAGCGCCACAATCATCACAGCTATGCTTAGCTACTAACTTGCGAATCCCGTTGCTACCTGTTTGGGGATTTGAGCCAGCCAGCTAGCCTTGCGTACCATAGCTGGATCCCTTCACTCAATCCACCAAAAACACCAAGCCAACCAATCCATTGGCACAACCAACCATCACATAATCTTGTTCTACTGTCTTTGTCAGCCCTAGCAACCCATTGAATGCAGGCTTTCCTGTTCTGTGATTTCAACAAGCGCACCCAAATATCACAAATAAACAACCTATCGCCACGTCAAAACCAATCATAATGGCCGGTGCCTCAACCAAGGGACAGAGTTCACGAACAGCTGAGCTCAAGACGGAACCTGAATACCGGGCTATTCTTGATAACCCGCCCACGGTCAACTCATCGGAAGCCGAAGTTCGCGAATATGAAGACGCTTTGCTGGGCCTAGGAAGGCTGTATCGTGATCAAAAGTAAGAACGCCTGGTGCTGCCACTGCTGGTGCTGCCACTGCTGGTGCTGCCACTGCCGCCGTTATTACTGCCGCCGTTGCTACTGCCGCCGCTACTGCTGTCACCGCCACCGCTGCCACCGCTGCCACCGCTGCCACCGCCACCGCTGCAAGACCCCGCCCATTCAAAAGCTTTTGCTAACTCCTGGCCTAGACAAACTCAAAATATCGTCGCCTTAATCAACGACAGCCGGTCCGTCGTCTCTGATTTCGCCAAGGCCAAGACCTCCAAACTGGGTATGCTCTACCAAAGACATCCCTCCATATACACCATATATGACGTACATGCATCTGCTAACCCGGGATCATTTGTCCTTTCGCACAGTCAAGGCTCTTCTGGACCTTTTTCGCGATATCCCCAACACCACCGACCTTCAGATCGACGTCACCAAGTCGTGCATAGAATGGGCTACATCGCAGCGCCGTGGATTCCTTCGCCAAAGTCTCGAGACGCGGCTGGTCAGTCTGTATATGGCCAAGCAACTTTATTACGACGCCCTCAGACTATGCGATAGTCTTTTGCGCGAGCTAAAGCGCCTAGACGACAAACTAATGCTAGTCGAGGTCCAGCTACTCGAGTCGCGAACCCACCATGCTCTGGGCAACGTTGCCAAGGCCCGTGCCTCCCTGACGAGCGCCCGCACCAGTGCTGCCTCCGTCTACACACCCCCCCGAATCCAGGCCGATCTAGACATGCAGAGTGGTATGTTGCACGCCGAGGACCAGGACTTCAACACGGCATTTTCCTACTTCATTGAGGCTCTTGATGGTTATGGCCAGCAGGAGGAGACAGCCAAGGCCACAGCTGCCTTGCAGTACATGCTGCTCTGCAAGATCATGCTCAATGAAGTCGATGAAGTCAACCAGCTGATGGCTGGCAAACCGGCTCTTAAATATGCTAGCTCTAGCCTCGAGGCTATGAAGGCTATTGCGCGTGCACATGCCTCACGATCGCTAGACGAGTATGAGCGAGCTCTAGGTACATACCGCTACGAACTGGGCAGCGATGCGTTTGTACGCAGCCATTTGCGCAGGCTATACGACAACATGCTGGAACAGAACCTAATCAAGGTCATTGAGCCCTTTTCACGCGTCGAGATTGCCCACATTGCCAGCATGGTTGGCCTAGATGTGCAGCAGGTTGAGCACAAACTGTCACAGATGATTTTGGACAAGGTGATTATCGGAGTGCTAGACCAGGGTGCGGGTTGTCTGATTATCTTTGACGAGACTCATCGTGATGAGACGTACGATGCAGCTCTGGCTACGATTGAGAAGCTCAGTAATGTAGTGGATCTGCTGTACCAGAACCAGGCATCGCAGTTAGAGTAAAGAAGGGAGAAGAGGAGGAGGTTAGACGAGATAACATATCAGATATTCAAGCACACCACCACCCAATACACCGTCATGAATATATGTTACAATTGCAAGCGGGAAACAAGAACAAAATCATGGATATGGGGCGAGCACAACAACATAGGATCAAGAGAAGCTAATAAGCAAAAGAATAATTGAACATGAAGAATGAAAAAGAAAGAACATGCGAGGCCGTAGCCATCGTGAGCAATTGAAAGACTATCTGGGTATCCAAGCAAACAGGCAAAAGAAAATGAAAACCGATCTCCATCCAGGAACAAGTAAGAACTCGTCCATGGTGCGAAACACGCCCGAAGCGCAAGAAAGCCGCCAAGCTATAAGACATTAAGAATAGGAAAGATGAAGAAAAACCTGACAAGGTTTGTTGTTCATGTATGTGCAGGTAGGTAGATAGGTGGAAGAGACTAAGCGAGAGAAAAGCAGGACGAAAAAGCAAAGGAACCAAGAATTATCTCTGCTCGAGGCTAGACATAACAGGTGAATCGAATGAACTTTTGGGCATCATAGAAACGAAAAAGATGAGAAATTCAAAGATGAGGCTGGCAAGACAAAGATTGCCTCAGAGGAATGGCACCCAGTTACGCCACCATGATGATGCTTCTCCATTCGGATGCTGCACTTGGCTCTGACTACCATAATCACGATGGCTTTGCCTATTCAACCACTCCCTCTGCCGTAGTTCATCCGCCTTGACCAGGGCAAACACACGTTTGGCAACGTCCCGCACATCCCAGCCAGGCACGTCACTCATGAACGCATCAATGGCATCGGCATGCTCCTGCGTGATCCGCATGCTCTCGCCAGCTCCTGAGACCGTCTCACCAACAAGTCGAACCTGTTCAGACGGCCGGACATAGCGTGCATTAAAATAAAACAGCCGTGTTCGGCGTATGCGCACGAGGTACTTGAGGTGTCGCCAGTGGTCATTGGTCCACGTACGTCGCGAGAGATGCATTCGCCGTGGAAGCACAATGGTGGGTGCTGAACTGGCGTTGGAAGCGGCGGAGGGGGAACTGGATATATCAGAGGGTGGTGCGTGAGGCTCAAGGTAGTGATAAGATGCAGTAGCTGCACGCTGGCGTTCGGCAAGCGTCTGTTTAGGGGTAAAGAGATCGGTAAGACGACTAGTCTGATGAGAGTTCTTGGCTTGCTCAGCACCAGGCGTGTCCATGGCCTCTCCGTCTTCGGATTGAGACTGATGTTCGTGGGCCTCTTCTTCTTCAGACTCCACATCTTCATCTTCATTCTCATCATCTTCATTGTCGTCCTCACACTCATAGTCAGGGTCGGTGTCTTCTCCAACATCCATTTCAATGGGCTGGTGCGCAAAGCCGCTAGCTGGCGGAGCAAGAGTGACAGGGGGCACAATTCCCACTGAGCGACCGAGTTTTGGAGAGGGCTGGGACATTCCTGAAACTACGGAAAGCTCTCGCTCACGCCGTGCGCCCTCCAGAGCCTGACGTTCGAAGTTGGCCAAGGCCTCAGCCTCGCGCTGTTCCTCCTCGAGGCGGTTCTGTTCATCTACGGCAAGACTTCGCTGTCGTTGCAGACGCTGGCGCTGTTGCTCCAAGGGACTTAGCGTGCTACTTGTGAACTCAACTACACGGCCAGGAGTGCGACCCTTAAGTGGTGACCGCATGCAGGATTTAGGGGGAGACAAGGCACGGTGATGAGGGAAGCCAGAGCGGGGCAACGGACGCATCTCCTTGGGCGACTCTTCCATAACCTTGGAGGTTTCTTCTCGCCACCGCGAGATGTCGTTGCAAGAGAGCTGCATTTGCGGCGGCGTGTGGGCATTTTGGGGCGTGGTCACAGCTAATCGCCTATCAGGAGTCATGGGCCCATCTCGTGGCTCTTGTGGGTCGGATTGGCTGCTGTTCTGGTCTTCAGAGTTATCGTCTTCGTCCATGGATGAAATGGCAGCATCACTTTGTATGTTGCCATTGTCATCATCCCCATCGGCTGACTGAGCATCAACAGTATCAACAACAGATTGGTCAAATCCAGCCTTATCGTCCGCGGCCTCGTGATCTTCCTCCTCTTCATCGTTAAGATGACTCTGATCAATAGTGTGGGCCATGCTGTGGTCAAAGAAAGTGTCTTCAGGCTGGTCATCAGCTTCAGCAGCAACAGGAGATGAAGAACGAGAAACTTCGACAACACGACTAGGGGGCCGAGACTGTGGCTGGTAGCGATGAATGTTGCGAGTTCTAGTACCGGGCTGCCTTGGAGGAAGAGAGGGAAACATAGAACTAGTGGGCAGAACAGAGCTAGCAGACTCACGACTATCACCGTACATGTCGTTGTTGCTGTCAGCTTCGTCCTGCATATCTATAGTAGCAGTGGTGCCAGGATAAAATCTGCGCGAGGCGGCAGCAGCCACAGCAGTTGCAGCCTTGCGTGCAGACTGAAAAGGGAGAGAAAGGGGAGAAGAAAAGAACGTGCTTAGGTCAATGCGGCCAGAGCCAGGGCCAGAGCCAGCACCGGGACCAGGGTTAAGATCAGAACGCTGCTCATTTCCACCTTTGGAGAGAATGGCAGGGGTTTCTGGAGAACTGGCGTCCATTTGTAGGCTCTGCTGTTGTTGCTGTCCAGACGTAGCCGCCGCCCCCCTATGCGCTTCCTCAAGCTTGCGCTGGAAAAACGCAGTCTTGCTACTAACCTCAGGACTCTCGCCTGAGCCATTCTGGCTCACAATGCCACGGTGCCGTCCAATCATGGGCCGGAATCGTGACGAGCCCTGGTATTTGCTGGCATCTGATCCCTGCATATGCATCCTGGCCCCATTTTGACGAGGAGCAGTAATAGGCTTGTTAATAGAAATAGACCTGGGCTGGGAGAAAATAGAGTCAGCCTTGGGTTGGATCTTCTGCAGCGCCATATCGTCGTTTTTCTTGCTCTTCTTGTTGGGCAATTGTAGGAAGTCAACCTCCTCGTTTTCAACACCAGGGAGTGTCCGCTTGTTGGCCCCTTTTTGGGCTGTTGGAGTGTGTGTCTCGGTAGAATTGCCGGTCAGAGAACGATCAGCTTCAATAGCCCACAGGTCCTCATCGTCGTCTTCATCTCCCTTCCTTTGACTGTTAGAGGCTGCCTTAACATGCAACATGTTTTCCTTGCGCAATGCCTGACTGTCAAGTTCAGGAGGCGCAGTATTTTGCTGCACTGATCGACTAGGGTCTGTAGTCCATGACACATCAGCAATATGTTCCTCCTCAGCCGCAAGAACCGAGACCACGGGTGCCGTAGCGACCGTAGACTCCCCCGATGGAGAAAGAGAGGCCGCATGATGTACCCGTCCCGGACGACGGAACGAGGTAGTAGATTTGGTGGCGGGGGCGGCCTTGAAAATGCTGTCTTCCTGCTCATACGTTACAGGGCTGGTTGGTTCTGGAATGATAGGAAGGGTATCTGGGGGCACTGAACTACGGGTCGGGCCGCCAAACAATCGGGGAGGATTTGGGGCGGGGACTTCCAACGTGTGGTTGTTAGACTTGCGATTTGCCAGCGGAGAGGAGTCGCCCCCCCTGAACGGAGATCCTAGGCCGTTCTGGTTCATGGGCGACGACTTTTCGCTTGTGACAGTCTGCAGAGCCCAGCCAGCACGAACAGCGGAGGACAAAAGCGGGCGCTCAATAGGCTGAGTAGTGGGCGGCGCAGGAGAAGAAGGGGCTACAATAGCCCCAATGTTCTTCTCTATCTTAGGAACAGTCGAGATAGGATTACGCGGGGACGCACCATAGGGCTATGACAAGAGTTAGTACTATGCATGTTCAAAAATGTACAAATTCCTATGTTTACTTACCAATGGCTGTGTCTGTTGCCCTATGTCCGCTCTATTGGCTTGGTCTAGACTTGGGCCATTTGCCTTACGCGTATCAACGCCAGTAGTCTGTGTTTCGTCACTGCGTCGTGTCTCTGGGGTAACTACAGCACCCAAGTTTTTGGTCTGATTATTCTCAGCTGGGGTACCTGTGGCCTTGGATGGTTCCGGGAGCCTGCTTGGTGTTTCGCCATCAGAGCCCAAGTCAATGACGTCATGTTTCCGGACAGTAGCTGGAGTTGTTGATTCTTCCTGAGAGAAATGATCATAGTCCCCGGGCTTGGGTGCCATTGCAGCCAGAAATGACTCTGATGGTTGGGCGAACGAGTCTTCGTACTCTGGCTGCTGTGACTGCGGCGATTGGCGAGGCTTTCGACGGGCACCCGAGGATAGGAGTGTACCGAGGCTCTTGGCCTTATCGACGATCTTGCCAGCAGGAGTCTGTTCAGCCTTGAGAGCTTCACGTGTCAAAAGTTGCTGGCTTAGAGAAGGCGGTTTGCGTTGACGAGGCGTCAAAGTGCGTCCTAGCATTGGACTAGTGATATTGTGTGCAGCTGCAGCATTCTTGGTAGCCGATCGAAGGAGAGGCGAGTTTCCAAATCGGACCAAGGGGGAAGACAGACGGGGAAGATCCTGCATACGATCCTCCTTTTCGGGCTCCTCGGTCACAGTTTCTAGATGCCCGGGGGTAGCCACAGAAGAATTAAGCTGGCTGTTCTCACCGTTTTCACGATCGCGCCGAAGAGACTCTAGTGTTCGATTAATCGCTAGGTTCGTAGTGTCGCCAAAGTCGTTGCGAGGCCCAAGTGGCAAGCTAGTGTCGATATGCAAAGAGTCTGGGAAGATCATGCTAAAGTCCTCGTCATGGCGCATGTGGGAGCTAGCAGACATGGCCTCAGACATGGGCTCGGAAGGGGCTTCGGACTCAATTCTCAGGGGAGCAAGCCGTGATGAACCAGGCACAATAGAAAGTTCTGCTGGGTTGTGATGATGGCGAACCTGAGAAGGAGAGGTGGAAGGAGAATTGCGGTAGTTTGGAGGCGATTTTTGACCATCTTGGATGTATTCAACACGTGTCTCTGGTTCGTGGCTGTTGCGATTATCCTGATTTTGCTGTGTGGGGTGTCCGTAATTATTTTTTTGGCTTTCATCGGCATCCTTTTGCTCCTGCTCACCACGGAGAAATCCGGTATTTTGGGTTGCTAATTCTCCGTAGGCTTTCGCCTCTGGTACACCTCGGGTGCTATATGCTGTATTACTCTTGGTGTGCGGTTCCATCTGTTGTTCAGTCTCCACACTAGGCACGATACTGATGGGCTGCGAAGGCCTATCCGCAGTCTCGGTATCTCTGGAAGCAGAGCGGAATCTCGTCTCGTCGTCAGAGAGGTTGTCAAGCCAAAGATCGCCATCGTTATCAGGAGCTGCCCCAACAGCTACCTGTCCATCTTTTTGTATAAGGGACGTTTCAGGAATAGTGGGCAGCGTCGAGATACCGGGGCTCTCGTTGTGATGTGCTGATGGAGATACTGAGCGATCTGGGGTAGAATCCAGGAACAAATCGGCAAAGGATGTTGTCGTGGGTACACCATTAGAGCTACTGTGCGTCGGCCCAAGACGTGCTGGGGTTGGTTGCCTCGGTGTGAATCGGCGCTTGGTAGCAGGAGTGTCGATATAGTCTTCGCCATTGCTGCGGCTTCGCTTAAATTCCCGGCGAGATATCTGTGGCGTATCGACTATCGGTACGGTTGTGGTCACCACGTTAACGGTAGTTGTAGGCTCGTCACTAGTGGCACTAGCGCCTGAATCAGCCGGCGTAGGCTGTGATGGGGCATTAGACCGAGGTTTTGTGGCGAGGGGGAACAGCAGAACATCATCAAGATCGAAGTCGTCATGTGTATCTGGTACTGGAGGCTCTTTTGCTGGCGTATTTCGAGTACGTGTAGAGCGGCGAGCAGGCGTGGGCTTTGGCCTGGACATGGGCTTAGGCACTGCTGGAATGGGAGTCTCGCCTAGGTCGAAGGCACTATCAGGGGTCGTACTGGCAAGATCGGACATCATGCCGGTGTTACTCATCAAGCTCTTCGTTTTTCGTGTGCTTCTGCGCATTGGTGTGGCGCCTGGTTGGTGACTGGGGGTGGCACTGCGATGGTGAGCAGGCTGTGTTCTTCTTGGCGTATCTGTAGGGGTGGCGCCCGGTGTTTCCCGTCTGCTAGCGTTGCTGGCGGCTCTAGGACGACGCGGGGTGCCGGCAATGCGAGTTGAAATCTCGTCTTCACCCTTGAGGGGCACTCGCCTTGTCGAGCGAGCCAAAGGAGTGGTCATTCTCGAGGGGGGGGCCTGTGAAGGCGGTGTTGATGAAGCAAAGAGGCGACGGTGCAGACCGCTAGTAGAAAAGTCAAAATTTCCCGCTTCAACGGTGACAAGTAGACGCTGAGGCGAAAGATCGCGACCGAGCTCCAGCTCAAAGGTTTGTTTTCGGGGCGATGGCCCTGTCGCACCGTCGCGCACACTGCGTTTAGCGATTGTTCTAATTCTCGGTGTCACTCTAGAAGTGGATAGCCTCGTTCGCACGGCTGTTGTCGGTTGGGATGTTGGCGACTGGGACCGTGCCGAATTTCCAGCAGAGTGGGCAGTGGTGGTGTTTTTGCGATAGGTGCGAAAGGCGCGTCGCGCTGGCGTTGTGGATTGTGGATAATCGGATTCAGAATTAAGCGGATCGGGAGAGGACAGGCGGTCGCTTTGGTGATCATCAGCAACTGCCATTTCTAAGGAGATAAAAATAGAAAAATCCCGAAAGGAAACAGAGGGCGGATATAAAAAAATTTCTTTATTTTTTCCAGGCCTGAAAAAGGAGGCAACCTTCGCAAGTTTTCTATTCTTTGACCAACCAACCCAGATGATGACGAAGTTTAAAGTTATGTGTGGGCTGGAATGCGCGGCTGTTGATTTTCCTCAGGCTTCTAACTAACTTGGCTAATTTGTGGGTAGCAGCCATAGATTTTGTGGGGCCGAAACAGACACCGAAGGTTCGATTGGGATGGCAAAGCGTGATGACAAGACGCTGCAACTGCAACCTTGCTTGTCGTTAGGCTACAAAGACAGCACCAGCACAAGGACAAGTCATGAGCTACAAGGCACAAGGCACAAAGTGGCCTTTTTTGCTCGCCTTGGGCTTTTGTGCCCAAGTCAAAAATCAGGGCAACATGCATGTCGATGCGCTGGCAGCCAATGAACCAACAACCCCCAATAAGACTTGTCTTTTTGTTTTTGTTTTTGTTTTTTTTCGGGTTTTTTTCAGTTTTTTCGTTTTCTTTTTCTCTTTTCTCTCCGTTGTCTCTTCTTTTGCCAACTCAGATGTCATCAGCGACCAAGGCATGTGCTGTTTACTGTCTGTTTTAGGTTTAATCTCCCGTAACGCCACTATTTACACTAGCCAGCTGTCCGTCACTTGGCATACACTAAACCCTACTGACAGCTGTTGCTCGGTAGGGTTATGGAATAGCCATTGCTCTTCGGTCGCTCTTGATCACATGCATTTGGCATTCGCAATACTGCGTCACCGGCTTTCTCTCCCGCAACTGCAGAATGAAGGATCCTCGACTTGATGATCCTTGCATATGCCAGAGCTTGGTCAGAAACAAGTTAAAGGGCAGGTTGCAAGACAAAGCCTGTCAGTCCGTAGGCCCAGGCCTGTGATTTCTAGGTAAAGCTTGGGCTAAGCTAGCTTGAAGGCCCATTCGTTGTTGAAATCTTATAGGAGGGGCAAGCTCTAAGGCTTATTACCGTCTACCTTGACTCGGCATTTGCAGTATTCCCTGCCATAAGACCAGCTCGTCATTGACCTCGGCTTGTTGGCGTAATAGGAAGGAGGAGAAGGAAAAAAAGGTTAAAGACTCCGTATTATACCCAGGCAAAACAAGTTAAAAGGGCAAGAATAGACAGGCGAGGGAAGGCACATTAGAATCCGGGGAAACTGCTGTTTTCCAACTACTCTTTCCTGCCTTTTTATTTTCTGAACCGAGACTTGGATTAGAAGTACCAAGTAACCAATCATAAGTACAAGCACAAGTACAAGTACAAGTAGCAGCACAATATCCATCTCGCTTGCCAATCTGCTCTCAGTTCCTTTTTATCTTTTTATCTTTATTTTTTTATTTTTTACGTCTTCAACTTTCAGCCTTTTCCTCGAGGCCATTGTATTAGTTTCCTTCACCATCACCCATCGCGAACTACGGCCCGGTCCTCTGCTATTGATCATCAACCCTGCTCGAAAATGGCAGCTTCTTCTAAACCAGTGCAGTTGGCTGCTGTTCCACCTAATGATAATGTCGCACATGCGTTAGCTGGCTCTGGCGGGGGCCTCTTGTCGATGGCCTTGACGTATGTTCCTTGCCATACTATGATGCTTTGTTTTTTGCTTGCTTGCTGGTTGGATGGCCAGCTTGGATCCCCCCTGTGTGCAAAATAACATCGCCTCAGTCAGTCGCTCATGCTAACTCTATTCTACCATTTAGCTATCCTCTGGTCACACTCTCTACACGGGCTCAGGTCGATTCCCGTAAAGCTGACAGTACCTTTATGGATGCCGCCAAAAAGATCATTGCACGGGAGGGGTTTGGTGGCTTGTATTCGGGCCTGAACTCGGCTCTCTTTGGAATTAGTGTCACTAATTTTGTCTACTACTTTTGGTACGAATGGTCTAAAAGCTTTTTTGAAAATGCTGCCCTCAAGGCTGGCCGCCACAGTCGCCGTCTCACTGCTGGCGAGTCCATCCTTGCCGGTGCCTTTGCGGGATCGGCTACTGTCATTATTACAAACCCGATATGGGTTGTCAACACACGAGTTACTACCCGTAACTCAATTGAGTCATCCAAGGCAGCCCCCAAGTTGCTCAACACTGATCCCGAAACGGCCGTTAGCGGCAGCGAAGTAACTGCGACTGCAGATGAAGCGACAGCTTCGCGACAGCCCTCACCGGCCCCTCGTGCAAAATCCGGAGCAGGTGCCATCAAAACCCTCCTGGCACTTCTCAAGCATGAAGGCCCATCGGCCTTGTTCGCTGGCGTTGTCCCGGCCCTGGTGCTTGTCATCAACCCTATCTTGCAGTATACGCTGTTTGAGCAGCTGAAAAACATGCTCGAGAGACGGACTGTCAAGGTGTCTCCCACTATTGCTTTCTACTTGGGGGCGTTAACCAAGCTCTTTGCCACCTCAATAACCTATCCATACATCACTGTAAAGGCTCAAATGCACGTAGCTCAGAACAAGGATGAGGGGGTTTTTGCTGCATTCCGTCGTGTGGTGAAGGGAGAGGGTTATGGTGGGCTATACAAGGGTAAGTCTCTGCACCCCAGCCGCAAGAAACCGCGCTAACAATAACACAAATAGGAATTGGCGCCAAACTGCTGCAGAGTGTTATGACGGCTGCATTCTTGTTTGCCTTTAAAGACGTACTGTATGAGCACATTGCTCGCGCCCGCAAGAACCGTGCCATCAAGGCATGATGAGCCAAGGGACTTGTTGTGGCTTGGAGGTCATAATGATGCTCGAACTGGAGGCCGAACATGCAAGAGGAAGTTTCAGTACGAATAATACCCCTATACCTACAGACGAACTGCATCTTGTGTGTGAGAGAGAGTGTGTGTGTGTGTGCGGGCGGGGAATAGTCGATAGGACATGCAATGTAGCCTTATTTAACACCGTATAGTAATCCGATATTTTCTCACGAATCTGTTTTATTGCTGTGCAGAGTAGCGTTATATTCTTTTGGTCCGTAGATACACTATTCTGAAAGCTTCACCTGGGGCACTACCCAAAGGCCAGCATATATGTCGTCAGGCACGGGTATTGTTACCCGCACCTTCTTCTCGCTTTGAACCGCATTTCTCAGCACCTTTATCGTCTCTATCGATGCCTTGATTGCTTTTTCCACCTCCATTAGATGGTCTGTCTGTAGCTGGAGTGAGCCATGGGCAAAAACCCCCTCGCTGACTAGAGCCTGAAGCTCTGCTAGCTTGGTATGTGCCTTGTTTGTTGCGCTGGCCGCGCAATCTAGTAGGTCTTCAAGTGGTGGCGGAGCAGACACGGGAGATGCCCCGGCTAGCAGTGCCTGGAATTCGGCGTACGTCTCCAGCGGGCGTGACTTGATGGCAAATGGCCGCATACGCAGATCGTAGCGTAGCTCGTCAGTGCCACACGGATGTTTGGGTGGTTCTATAGCGTTCATGCGCTGCAGAACAGTGAATATGGAAAAGAGGGCGCATGCCATACCGTGCTTCAAGGTATAGCGAAGTGTATCAGTTTGCATAAATGCATCATGCTGCTGGCCTTTCAGCACTGTGTCCAGGGCCGAGGTGCTAGTAGCAGCAGCAGCAGCAGAGTAGTGCTGGATAGAGGTTTCGAGGGTTTGAACTTCCTCGCAAAGAGTAGAAAGATAAAAGTACATGGCTGCCATCTCGTGTTTATAGTATACGTCAAGCTCAAAACCTAGCTCAACAATGTACAACATGACTTTGAGCTTGTGTAGACGCGACCACAATGTTAGAGGCTGCCAGTCAGGAGTATAGGCGGTACAGTTCCAGTCAGCCAATGGCCCCTGTGACAGGCCAAAGGTTTCAGGCTGAGTAACAAGAGTGTGCAGGCGACTGTCAAACTCAACGGCGTTTATTTCAAGCAGGTCCCAGTCGCGCACAACATGATAGAGAGTCCGACGTACGCGGCATCGGTTTTGACAAAGACTGCGATATATATCAAGATAGCACTGGGCGGCCTGAACACGAAAGGCTTCCATTTCTTGTGCAATTCGGTGCCGCACGTCACTGGAGTCCTCGACATAGTCATTGATAGGATCTAATAGCACGGCTGGCGGTTTAACGAGAATCGTGAGGTCGTCATCCATCAGCAGCCGTAGACTGGCGTTTCCAAGGACTACGAGATCTTTGAAGAGATAGCGTTGTAGAATTGTGCGGATGACGACTAGTGGCGTGGGCTTTTTAGCTTGGAAATGAATAACAAAGTTCTTGGAAGAGAAAGCAAAGAAAGGTTAGCTAGTTAAACCACCGAAAACTCGGAGCACTGCGTGTGACTTTTTTTTACCTGTACGGTGATTGGATCCTTGTAGTCAAGAACATCGGTAACCTTAAGGCCATCCTCGAAAAGCTGCTTAAGAAGACGGAAGCCTAGCTCATGGCCAATATCCACTATGGGACGAGACGGCATGCTGCTGGAGAGCTTTTGCTGCAGCTTTGCGCTGAAAGCCTCTGGCACAGGCTGGCCAAGGTGACGTGTAGCAATGACATCTTGGACATCTTTGAGGCCCTTTGCCCACGCCTGCTCTATTAAAGAGGGATACAGGCGGTGCTGGGTGCTTTCTAGGGCGGCGATAAAGGACGTCCTGAAACGCAGCCGGGCACATAGCGCAGCAGTCAGCTCTGGGTTAATATCACAGGCGCCTTGAGACAAGCTTTTGTGGGCATCTATCAGTTCTCGAGTGACTGACTCGACTGAGAAGTGGCTAAAGAGAGATCGCTTGTATGTGTTTGTGACAAAGTCCTCCTCCTACAGTGTGATAACGTTAGAGCCTTCTGCGGCTTTGGAAGACGAAGGCCGGAAAAGGACACGACGCACCTCGTAGTAGTGTTCCTGGTTGATTTGGTCATTGACCATGTCACATGTTTTGACTAGGCCAATGCAATATGCACGTAGGGCTGATACAGGCGTGAAATTGTTCCATGGTAGCTTGAACGAGAACTGAGCCGTTTGAATCTTTGATGGGACTGTAGAGACAAGCTGATCGATGTAATGGCTAGAAAACAAGGTCAGGGATAAGGGGTAGCCCATGTGCCATGCCATCTGGAGCAAGTTAGTACGATGGTGTGATGGTAGTACAGGGAGCGTTTGCAGAGCAGACATACCTCTTGGCTGATCAGCTGGTCAATAACGCCAAGTACCTGCTGCGGCGTAAGGTCCCTGCTGACGTCATATTCGGGCTCGGGCTCAGTCTGGGCATCAGCACAATTGATATCCATCTTGGGGTCCATGATCTAACAAGCCACAGAAAGCGAAGCGGGGGTTGATTCATGGTTAGCCGGCAAGTCGATGGATACAGGCAAACACGGTAAATAGAAGAGAGGCGAGAAGGCTGTAAGGAGAGCAACGGACCTCGAGTGCCGCTACAGAATCGAACAGCGAGAAGTTGTCATCCTTGATAATCTCACCGGGCTTCATGTCTGAGGCGCGAGGGAGTAGAGAGCGAACAGGTCAGCCACATGATTGATATGCGAGAACAGGATAGAGGGGAGGGGGGCTAGTGATGACGCACCGGCCACGGCCCTACGAAATGCTGCCGTCACATCTGTATAAACGAGGCCCGACGCCGGGGCATGGGAGGAGGAGGGGTACATCCAGGACGGGAGGCTGGAGCCCATAGTAGCCATATCTAAAAGGGAGTTAGTAGTAGCCTTGCGGAAGGAAGACGAGGAAAAAATGGCTTTATTCGACAAGAGACGAAAAGGAAGAAAAAAGCCAAAGCTTACCAAACGCCATGATTTTGAGGGCCGTAAAAGGAAGAATTTAAAAAATAAGACCAAAATCCGGATAAATATAATAATAATAAAAATTATTTTGAAGCCTCGATACGATCATAATCGCTGTTGCAAACTTTGGCCCATTTTTTTTGCCAGTAAGAGTGAGTAAAAAAAAGGGTACCAACGTAGAAAGAATATACAAGTCTTTCCAGGGCCATTTAACAAAGGGTGGTACTTTGGGGCTTGTACCTCTATGTAGCTATCTAGCGACTAACTTGGCTTGACGTGGACATACATCATACGGGTGGGTAGCTGGCTAGCTGACTAGATACACTCGCTCTTCTGAATGAACGATGCTATTTTGGCCTACGACGCCCAGCCTTAACTCGCCAAGACCTTCTAGCCGTATACACGTCATGTCACATCACATCTCTGCTTGCTCCATACAGCCTCAATATCGTGGTTTTATTGTTCTTACGCCTATTGTACAGTCGTTGCTTGCTAGAAGCTAAGAATCTCTAGGTGTCGGTAGCATTTCTTCTAGCGCCTGGAATCTCTGCGTCAGGGTTACGAGGTTTCTGGGCGGAGGCAAAGCAGACCCTGCCAGCCCAAGAGCAGGAACAGTAGCGGGGCCTCTATGAAGACGCTGATAGCATATGGAGCGAGACAGAAAACGGTCAATCTTCATAGCCTCCGAGTCAATGGGCGGTCAGGTTCGGACATTTATGCCGAGGTGGCAGAGGTGGACACGGCCTTGGCCTCACCAGCCTTGCCATTCTACGCATAGGGATTGTCATGTTAGTATAACGTGTTGTCTGTAGGTCGTCTCTGTCAACCGGCCACCAGCCGCATGCACGAGGCGTCTCTCCGATAACATGTCAAGATAGCATTTTTTTTTTGGGGGGGGGGGGGGCATTGTTCTCTTGACGCGCCAAAATTGGCTTATCAGGTGGGTGGATAGGTCGGGCTCTTGGCAATATCGGAGAGACTATTTTCGCTGGCTGCAAGGGCGCTCATGACTAGGAGGAAACAAGATGCCCATGGCAGAAGGAGAAAGACTCACGGTCCAGGCGCTGAACTTCAGGTCCGATTCGGCACGGCGTTCGGCAACAATTCTCTTGTCCTCCTTGAGGCTACGACGGAGGGCACGGGCAGCGACGGCCAGGTAGCGGTTGTAGCTACAGTGGAAAAAACGAGAAAAAAACATCGCAGGATATGTTAGCCAATATCTGTCGAAGTGTCCATCATCATGGTGGCGGCAATGATGTTGGTTCAGAAGAAGCATCGGGTAAAACCGCTCGTCCGAATAGTTCGGAAGCGCATGCATTTATGGGGGGGGGGGGGGGCAGAAAAAAGAACAACCTTAAATTTGACGTGGGCACTAGTGACCGCAAAGTAAAAAGACGAGGGTCTGTCCATTCGCTACATCACATACCTGATGCCAGCGGCCTTCCACGCGAAAACCATTTTTGAAAGTGTTGTTGTAAGGTGGTTGTTTAGGGGTGCTTTCGTGGTTGCAGGTGCAAAGTTGGATCTTGATCTCACAGCGCTAGAAGTGAAGTTCACGCCAGAAATGACGCCTGGAACCTTGGCCTAAGCCTTGGGTGGATTCTACGTCACGTGACACATCACGCCCTGTAGTACAAATCAGATTATGAATGGGACCATCCGCTCTCAAAATTACGTGTTATTTAAGTATATTCATCGCTTCACTATGTGATAACACATTGATTCACCCATTAAAAACAATGTATATGTCTCCTCCCCCATCTATGTTTGCACTGCTGGCAGCGGCCCCGTATAGGTCTGTCCCAACGTTGGCAGGGGCACATTACCATCGACCTGCCAACCGCCAGACGTAGCTGGCGGGCACTCACGGGTCGACACACTCGAGCTGTCGTACTCGGAGCGCGGAGTTCCGACAGGAGTGTTGGTCGCCCAGCGCGACTTGAGATTGTCAAAGTCAGGCTGCACTGGCGTTGGTGTGCCCTTTCGGGTAAAGCCGTCGTATATATCCCCAGTGGTTGGGGCATCCTGGTCGGCCGGAGGACCGTATGAAACAATGCCGTAATTGTTCTTCTCTTCAATCCACTCGTAGGCAATCGCACCACTCCAGTCGTTGACCATGGGGTCGCTGTAGATTGCATCCATGTCTTCCCACTGCCGGTCGCTGCCCACATTGCAGCCTGTCTCGGAGAAAAAAATGGGAACAGGGAACTTTTCGGCCATCTCCTGCAGCTTGTCATAGCCTGAGCCAGTGTAGGTGTTGGGCGTGCACCACTCATAGGCATTGATTCCAAAAAAATCAGCAATCTCATCGTTGTTTCCGCCGCATGTGAGGTAATCCTGAAGCATGGGCCGGAGCTCGGCAATATCTGTCGCGCTGTAGCCGATGAGAGCCTTGCGGTAGCCTTGGCTATCTCGATAGGCCTTCATGTCCCGAATGGCAGCCTTAATATATGGGGCGGCGTGTGACTGATCACTCTTGGCAATGATCTCGTTGCCGACGTAAAATCCAAGAAGATTATCATACCTGATGAAGGCGTCCATCGTCTTGGCGTATGAATCATATTGCGTCTCATTCCAGAAAGTGTCATACTATGTGGGTTAGTTTTAATCTATTACGGGACTTTGGGATTCTCCCACTGCTGACATACTGGGAGGATATATGTCTCGAAATCGTCAAGGTCGATAGTGAGATAGATGCCAGCTTCTTCAAAAACCTTCATGCACCCGTCATGGTCCGCAGTTTCGTCAACATGGTAGACACGCAGGGTATTAGCACCCAGCTCTTTCATGAGTTTTGCATCACGAGCGCACTGTTCGCTGTCGATCAGAGGGTCATCGGGGCGCAGTTGATAAGCGATTCCTGCCATTTCAAAGTCAGCATTTCGGTGTTCCAGGCTGTGACTTGTGCCATTTGTTTACCCTTCATGAAAAACTGATTGCCTTCCTGGTCGTAGATCTTGTTGCCATACTGCTCCAAAGTTGAGATGGCGGCTGCAGAGGCAACAAGACCCAGCAAAAAGGGAAGTTTAAGAGAAGTCATAGCGTGGCTAGCAGTAAGTAAAGCAAACTCTGTCGTTGGCCTCGGGAGAGAAAGTACAACAAAACAGCTGGAGTCATGTATGAAACGGAGCTTCTCAGAGCCATAGAGCCAGCAGGGTGGTGACTGCCTCTTAAGAACAATGATGTACAACAGTACACACTCCACGTACCTCAGGGCGGGAATAGAGGATAGCCAGTGCCTTGCTTGCCAGCGCAGATCTTGTCTTTAGAAGGGAAGGCACTGGACTTTGGAAGACGCAGCAGGGAGCGGAAGCAGACATGGAGGTAGCGGTATCCATCACAATGACGGCATGGCAGTGGAGAGCAACTACCAGGCCATTCCTGTGAGAAGTAGCGGGAACCATGGGAACATGGACAGCCGTGTATGGCAACTGCGACACGGAGGACTCTTCGCTGAAACAACACCCATCGACAGCGCGGTTAAGGTGTTAAAACTTGTTAGCAATAGAGACGTGCTTCCTGGTCTGAGTTGTGTACTACCATGGCCATGTTACATCATCCCAAAGCTGTTGCCGAAGTTAGGCGCGTTCAAAAGTGCCTAGATTCTTGTGTACACGGTGAGGCGCATTACTGGAACTATGCCATTGATTTGACCCGGGAATTGGGCAGTTGTTTGGAAGCCTAAGCTCCCTAGATGTTTGACTGACTGGATTTGTATTTGTACCTCTATTGTGTGTCTTCTGTGTATCCCCACCACCCCGTATGCACTTGAGCACCAAGGCTGATTCAATAGCAATCTTGAGTGACCTTTTACCCTTCGCTGACCATCATCGTGCGCTGTTACGTGCATTCCATTCTCGCTTCTTAGCTTTAGCTTGCTCATCTAATGCATAAGCTCCTACTTGCTTTTACACTATCCAGATGATTTAGTTACAGGCTTCTTCTTGCCCTTGCCCTTGCCCTTGCTGCTATGGTGTGGATACCCAGGGTGTGTTCCCTTGGCTACCATCTTCAGGTTTACTTGCGTCTATGTAGAAAACACAAATAAATATCGGTTACATGCCTGGATGATGTCTTGAACTCAAACTTCCATCCTTTCGTTTTTGTTGATGTCTTGGTGCTCCCTCCCACCTTACATAAGCACTGATCTTGATATCTTGAATATAAGTGCTACTATCTTTGTTGGCAAGAAATTATATTAATTGGCTTAAGCGTTTCATCCCTACAGGCTGAAGCTAGGGATATCATTGATGGCGTGGTTTCAACTCTGTAGATGCTAGCTGGCTAATATTGAATGCACGATTTTGAGAGCTGAGCGAGGTACAACACTTTGTAGGGGCCTGATGTGTCTTCTGTTTACACACGCCAGCATTTCTGCAACTGCGAGAAACTGCCTACCAAGACGTCTTTGTCAAGCTTGGGCTTCCGAGGAGGGTCAATTGCATAAACCACTGGAGTTTCACCAATACCCGAACAGCCCTTTGAGCCTAGGGCACAAGCAAAAGACGAGTAGGCAAAGGCGAACCCCTCTTGGCCACGAATATTGAATTCATATCGCTGCACTACCCACTCTGACTTGTCTTTCTCATGCTTCTCTGCTTCAGACTCTCCCAGGACCATTCTGTTTGGCGGTTTGATGGCAGCTTCGAGTTGGCGCACAGGCACACTGATAGCCTCAAACTCCTTGTCAAACACGAAATACACTTTGCCCAGGAAGACTGATATAGCTGATAGGTCACGTCCAGGACCAGGGGGATTGACGGAGCCCACAAACTTGACACTGCTGCGGTCTGAAGCAAGCTCGAAGACGAAGACACGGCTATCAGATTGCCGACCAGCAAGCAATCGCGGAGCAGCTCCGGGGGTTAACCCGGGATAAAAGGCTAGAGACTCCAAGCCACTATTTTGGGTCTTGCCTTTTCCTTTCTTGTGGCGGCTCTTTTTGTGCTTCTTGAGCTCGTTACCCCGGAGTGTAAAGCGCGCAGAGTCATCGGCAAAGTAAGTATCCACAGCGTATCGGTGTTGGATAGCTCCAGCCGTCACGTTGAAAGCAAGGATCTCAGCAGGACTTTCCACTCCAAGGTACACAAGATCCGGGAAATCGTGGTCGACAGCGCAGCCCTCGAGGTCCATTCCGTGAGTGATGCTCCAGATCTTGACATCTTTGCTACCCGGCAAATCCGAAAGCAGCACTTCCTGATTTGTCGAGTAGTGTGAAAAGCTATCCTCTATCGCCTCACGGAGATAGTGGCCAGGAATAGAAACTAGACGGCCGTTGTCATCAACCACGTATAACAACTGGGAGTCAGCATCCCAGGCTGCATCTGAGGGCTCGAAGCCGTCAACGGGAATTGTATCAAAGATGCTACGGGTTTCACATGTTTGAACAATACTGAAGTCTTGTGCCACAAGCTGCGCATCTGCAATGCCTCCACAAAACACGGTAGCGATTGCAAGGTGTGCAAAGATGTTCATGTTGGATAGACGGTTATGAGTAAATATAGAGGTCAACGTGGGGAGAAGCGTGATGCCAGGTAGTGATAGTGATAGAATGTGTAGAAAATGTTAGCTGCCACATTGCTATAAACACTGACAGCGTCCTGAAATCTTGCACATGGTTTGGTACATTCCAGAGGTGTCATCATGCCGGAAGTAGTTACTTCACTATGAGGGTCACGGCACGGTATTAGGGGTTAGCTTTGTAGGAGAAGAGCAATAACTAGAAGGCATTAATTAATTCTTATGCGATAATTCAGGTTTTCCAGTGAAACTGCTGCTTGTTTGCAGCTAAAAGAAAACAGAGTCTAAAACAATTCTATCCAAGTTTTCAAGTACTCGTATTCTTTAGTATTCTTGGAGGTTTGCATCATCAAGCTTTCATCTCTGAAGTCTTTGGCTGACCTAATTAGGAATAGTGGGTCCATTTCATTCACGTGACATTGGATCTCCTCTTTTGGCTAGAGTCTTGCTGAGTTTTCACTAATCACCAACCTCTCACCGTTCCAATACCTCCCACGATTCAATATTCTGCTTGAAGCACCACCATACTATCGACCCGCCGCCAGATTAGTTGTCTTGGACTTATACGGAAATCTAGGCCTTGGTTTATTTTACAGGGCCCTATAAAACAGACGCCTGCAAACCTGCGACTTCAGTCTGCAACCTGTGCTATAATGGATCCCACGCAGCAACACGTCAAAATCCATGTACAGGAACAGTCCGCCCCCGTACAAGGTCCGACGGCCGAATCTGCTGCAGTTTCCCAAGTAGACGTGGCTGTTTTAGCCGCTGTGGCTTCGGCGTCAGCCTCAGCTTCGGCTCCACCTACACCCGTGCTTTCGGTGCCAGCCACAGAAGCCCCGCCGCCCGCTCCGGCCCCCGCAGCTATAGCAGCGGACACAACTGTGGCTGCAGTCGCTGAGACTGCCATTGAAACGCCGGATGCAGTAGCCTCACCAGTATCGGGTTCTCAGGACGACGTCTTGGACCACTCTCGGCTAGAAACAGCCTCAGTACTGTCTACGCCCCGGGTACTAATTGAGCAGCAGCAGCAACAGCAGCAGCAACAGCAACAACAACCACAATCAAAGCCACAGTCGCAGTCACAGCCACAGCATGTACCTATCTTCAACATGGGTCCTGCCCCTACACCTGAGATGATGTCCTCGGCAATGTCTTCCCAGCGGCCCATGCAGAACGTATCGCCTGCGCCTCAATCCCAGTTCCAGCCTCACCAAATACCCCATACCCAGTATGTGCAACTGACATCCGAGCAACAACAACAACAGCAGCAGCAGCACGCCGAAGCTTTGCGAACACAAACTTTGACTCATGCCCAAGTACAAGTTGCGGCCACCCAAGCCAGAGCCCAAGCTGAGGCTCATCATGCACATAACCAAGTTCAGATGCGAAGCCAACTTCAAAGCCAAGCACAAGCACAAACACAAACACAAGCTCAGGCTCAGGCTCAGGCTCAGGCTCAGGCTCAGGCTCAGGCTCAGGCTCAGGCTCAGCTCCAAGGCCGCATTTCTGAGCAGATGTCCGGCCAAGATTCCATGACCCCTACTGGTGTCATGATTCCCGCCCCCCCTCACCCCTACCTTCCCAACGACCCAACAGGCCGCTCGGTGCCAGCTAACCCTTACCACCCACTAATTGGACACAGCTTTGAGAATATCAAAGACGCACGGAAAGCTCTGGATGCATATGCCGAAAGTGCTGGGTACAAAATGTGCGTGATGAAAACACTACCCACCGCCGTGGTTTGGCGCTGCAGTCAAAATGGCCGCCGCCGCACGCGCCCACCTACCACCACCCACCCATCTAAGCAGCGCAAGCACCGGCTCAAGGAGCGGTCTGGCTGTCGCTGGAAGATCCGAGCTGTCAAGCGGCCGCGTCTACGTGACGGCGAGGGCAGTGAACCACCGGCTGTCGAGTGGATCTGGACAATTCGCGAGAGCGATAATCCCGACGCCCGCACACACAACCACGAGATGATGGATCCAGCGTCATTTGCATCGTATCGTATGAAGGCCGCAGTATCAGTCAAGGACATTATTTTTACTATGGTCGATGCTGGCGTTAAGCCAATTCACATTGTTGCTGAGCTCAAAGGCCGCGCTAAGGCGCTGAATCGACCTGCCCTGTCTAGCATCAAGAGCAGAGACATCCACAATCTCGTACAGGCGCGTAAGCAGCGAGGTGGAGATGGGCTGAGCACAGGGCTCGGAAATGAAATTGATATGGACATGGCCCTGGGCAGTGCTGCTGATGATGATGCTAATCATGAGGGTGAAGATCTTGATGATATGGATGAACACACTGATGTTGACGAAGAGGTGGCCTCACAGTCACCGCAGCCACAAAATGAACCACAACGACTAGTAAACCCCGAGATTGAGCTTGCCTTAAGACATGAAACAGAAGCTGATGTTCAAGCAAGCGTTGCTGCCGCTGCTGCTGCCGTTGCCGCCGCTTCAGTAACTGATCCAAGACTGCAGTCATCACAAGTCAGGGCCTCGTAGTGTTTAATATTTGAACTTGAAATCTATTATTGAAAGCATGCTATTGTATTCCGGCCCAACGCTTGTTTAATGCAAAAATGAAAAGACTGAAAAAAAATGCTAAATACTCTCACACAAAACAAATTGTGCCCTCAAAAAGGGGCCGCACCGCCCAAGTCTTAGATTTGTGATTCTCCACACTGTCGTCTACTTGCCCATTAGATTACCACCGTGGTAAATATTCTGTAGTTGTTACATGCCGTCGTATATGATTCTCTAAAACATACCACCTCTGTAAGAAGGCTCCACAGGCGAAGCTGTCACCTGTAGTCCTTCCCATATTACAGGCGAGTTTGGTACTGAAGATCCATGATCCCGCGACCTGAGCGACCGCATCGTGTCAATGTTCACAACTAGCTCGCGGTCTTTATCCAACAAAGATGCTGAGCCAGTGCTGCCGCTATACGTCGACATGCCGCCACTACTGCTTGTCCGATTATGTCGTCCAGAGCTTCGAGTGACATATCCAGGAGCGGATATTTGTCGTGTGCACACAGACATGGTATCCGAGTGGGCGTGTGCTTGGCCAAATCCAAAGTCGAAATCGTACCGATGTACACAGTGTGGCTCGGCAATATTACATTGCTCGGTCACAATTTCGTAGATGCGTTGCTGAACCTCTTGTGCCGATGGTCTATCTTGCGGATTAGTTGCTAGCATGCAGGCTACAATCCGCAGCAAAGGTACGAACCCGCGATACACGTGGTTGCCATCTTTATACGTAGGCTTTTTGTTAGCCTCCTTAGCGAGATCTGTCATCCAAGATTCGACCTGGTTGAGATTCTTGTGGAACGAAGAGTCAAGAACAGCCCCACCACGACCAGCTGTTTTGTGCTTTGCTGCACGATGAGATGCAAACTTGTGTTGTTTCTTGAGAAGAAAGCTCAGCAGTTCTAGTATGATGCAGCCAAATGAGAATATGTCTGCAGCTTGTGGGCTAAGCTGCAGATTGTTGTGTGTGTGAAGAGAAGGGGCGGTATTGTGGCACTCTGTACGGGGAGTTGGAATAGAGAAGCTTTCTGGTGACGAAGATAGAAACGACGGTTGTCGACTAGAGCCAGCATTGGGGCCGCTTGGCTTAAACCATTGTTCGGGGGCAGCGTAGTCGTACCACTCTCGGTCAAACGATGCTGATCTGTCGGCACCTTTATTCATGGAGTTGGGCCCTATGTTAGAGGTGTCAGAAAGGAAGATTTTGTTGTTTTTGGTAAAGTGGATGGAGGATGGCTTGATGTATGAGTGGGCGCGTTGGTGGCTATGGAGAAAGCAGATAGTGTCGGCTAGGCACATGATCCAATTCATAACCAGCTCTTTTCGCAGAGGTTTTGAGAGGTTCTTGTAGGATACTGGGCGACTTGTGAAGAAGGATTTGAGAGAGAACTCGCTAGCCGGAGTGTACAAGACGTAACCAACTCCCTGGTGGACATATGAGCCCCAATAGGAGACAATGTGGTCGTTTTCGATGGACCGCATGTTGTCGACAGTTTCTTGGAATTGCGAAGATAAAAGGCCGCCTTGTATGTCTAATGGCATTCGTTGTCTCCAGTATACAACGTCGTGATCATTTCCAATTGTCACCCGGTCAACAGCATTGGGTGCAATTGGTGTCTTTTTGTCAACCTGGTCGATGGGAACCATTTCGTTGTCGCCGTAAATTGTGTTGGCGCCCTTTCTTAGCGGGCGTACCATGTAAATGAATTGGCGTTGGTAAAATCGTCTTTCAAGCCTTTCGTCCTTGGCAGTAGCCAAAGCCAGACGGGAAATGTTTTCAAGGTCAAAAGGAAGGTCAGTATCGCTCCAAGAATCATCGATTAAACCAAATATCTGGTCCGGAACACCAAGATCGACTAGAATCAAGAATATGCGTTTAACTTTGGTCTCAATCCAGTCCCAGTATGTGTCGTTGGTAAGGCCATCGCCAAAACCGACTTGGCGACCTAGACGGTCGATTTCTTGGGGCAAAAGATGTTGGCAGACAAAGGCGTGGGTGACCGTGGACTCGATTCGGTCATTGTCCCACCAGATATTGACCATTGTGAGAGAGTGGAGGGCAAATGAAAGCACAAACAACCAGAATAAGCTGGGAAAGATGGATTGTACTCTGTTGTATAAAATATGCGACGGCTCAGATTGGCGTGTAAGAGACGAGAGGAGAGAGAAAAGGAAGCTTCAAGACGTTCTGTAAGACGGCTAATGGTGCTTTGCACAAAACAAGAGCAGACACAGCAGATTAAAAATCGAGGCAGACAGCAACGTTCCGTTTTTTTTCTTTTTTTTCTTCTACCTCTTGATTCTTTGGGGAGACAATTGTGGTAGTGTTGCTGCTGCTGTTGCTGGCGTAGCTTGCCGGCGTTCAAGGATTGATCGATAAAAGGAACCTGGGAGCAAAAAAGAGGATCGGGAAGAAGAGCGCCTCTTGATCAAAGCTGCTGGTGCGAAGCAAGCCTGGATTAATGAGCCAAGAATTCCCAGTATGCGCTGATGTGATGGCTTGTGCGGCTTTTCGAGGCCAGTAGGTGGGTGAGAGTAGAAGAAAGTGGAAGAGTAAGAAGATGAACGGGCAATGATATAAAAGACGAGCAAGACAGACAGGGAGCAGAGAGTGAGAGAGGGCACTTAGATCACCTAGCTCTTTGTATGTAACTCGCTGGATGAGGCGTTGAAGATTCCGTTCAGCAGGTAGCACAGGTTGGTTATTTATCGAATTAATAAAGTAAATGAAAGAAATTAAGAGATGAGAGCAAAAAGCTTCATGAAAGAGTCGAACTGTACGTACTGTGAATGTGAGGCCACGCTGCTACACAATCCTAGATGTTAGCGATAGATGGTGGGAATTTTATATGAAAGGTAGGAGAGGAGAAACAGAGAAGAGGCGGGGATCGGACGAACAAAAAGGCTTGGGGGAGAAAGCGGGAGAATCGGAAAGAAAAGTGAGTCGTGATAAAGAAGGCAAGAGCCATAGAAACAGGGAAGAGCAACGGTAGAAAGAGACCATGCAAACAGACCAAACACGAACAGCAACTGCTCTCGCATCACAACTTCTACACTTGGTTCCTCCTAGTAAGGAGGGGGGACGCGGACGCACATGCACTGCACTGAAACAGATTGAATAGGCAGGACGGGCACAAAAGGGCAGAAGCCCCTCAAAGTTTAAGAAGCTGCCCCAGTAACTTCCCACCAATTTTCGCAGTTGCCCCAACCAACGACCATCTCAAAGTTACGGTGACGGTGCTCTTTCCGTGTTGCAGGCAATAGAAGGAGCGTTGCGGGCGTTATAACGGAACCATGCACTTGGGTTATTGCTTTCGTGTTGCGTTGGATGGACGTTGGCCAGGTTTATTATGGTCGTCAAGTGCCAGTCACGCAAAAACGGCCGTATGAATGAATACATTGATTGGCTGGACCCAAGCAAAGGATATCAGGCCAGGCCAACCCAGAACCAAGACTTTCCATTCGCATGCCAAGGTGGGATCGCTGATACGGGGGACGGGGGACGGGGTTTTGCATTTTGTACCTCGTACTCTTGTCACACCTGCAAAGGGTGAATTTATTTGTGCAGCACGCTTGTTAGTGTTTTTTTCTCATTTCTCTATCTTAAGGGACTTTTTTTTTCGTTGCGGCCGCTAATGTATGATCAGATTTTACTATATTGTGGTAGAGGGGGTTGACGAGCCAGCATTATGACATGTTTGGAAAACAATTTTGAAGCCTGCTTGGTGAAGACAAGATAAAAATGTACCAGGCGAAGTCGGTGCAAAGATGCACGAGTACATAGGTACATAGCTACATAGGTACATAGGTACATAGGTACACAGGTACGAGGTACATGGGTACATGAATACATTGATGGATACATAGGTACGCAGCTACCAGGCACACAGGTACACAGATGCCGAGTTACTCTCCCGGCTGTCGTTATCAGCTCTTGTCATTTGGCCGTGCTTCAAGTGCAGATGCGTGCTATATACATTTTACAGCTACTACATATACAGCGCAACCGCACGCTCAAGGTTGTATCCTCGACAGCTGGAAATGTGCCTCATACAACAAATGCTAATAGCAGCCAACATATAACACCGTCATACGTCGCCGTCCTGTGACTTCGAAATGGTCTAATTGCACTCACGGCTCAGCCTTTACCAGCGATCGACACCCCCCATGCTTTATCTCATGTGTGCATATTGCATTCTGCACACATGCTGTACTGTTCCTTTATACGCTATACTAGCAGGCTCTGTTATTATATCGGAGTTTTGATGACCAATCACAGCCCTTTATTCAAAATCGCCGACTGATAACTACAGCCTGTTGAGCTGTGCTCTTGTCTCTTGACCCTTGGCCTTCCCCAGGCTTCGATTTTGGGCGAGAGGCCATTCCTCTACTTTGTTTCTCGTCCGTGCTTTGGCTGGAAGAAGCGCCAAGGGAAAATCTAGAAGCATTTTTCAACAACTAGAGATCCCTTGGACTATATGCACGCTAATGAATGAGTCCTACAGTCAAATGCTTTCGCGCGTCCTCTTGCTTCCCTACTTCTCCATCCAGCCTTCCCTACACCTCCCCTCAAGGCAGCAATCCCCAAACAGCAACCAAAATGGAATCCCCAGACTTGCGCCACGATAAACGGACCCAGGCCTAGCCCAGACCAGGCCAGCCGGGGTCCTACTATTGCAATACCACTCAACCCCACTGTGACCCCCAGCTCTATGGGGGTAAGAAAACGAGGCTCTGCTCTGCGTCTTCGCCTCATTACTAATTCTAGTTCAGTCCCAGATCACCGAAAAGAAGTCCAAATACCAAATAAACGGCTCGTCTCACGTGAACATCACACTATTCTGGCGTCGACGTGTTGCTATACATGTCCACTCCACTCATCAAATTCTCTGGCTCTGATGTTCCCGCATAACCTAATAAAAGACAGGATAAAGTCTATCACACATATCAGGCCAGTCAGTCAGTGAGCCAGTGTAATGTTACCTATCAGTGACGGCTTGGTAGCTCATGATGACTTGCCCCAAGCACAGAGCGCATGCCATCAAGCAACCTTCATGAAATGGCGCGATTTCGATAGCGATAGCCTAAGGCAAGACGAAATCAAGCTCAGTACTATGTCACTTGGTTAGGTCTAGCAATAGCAGTCGCTTCTTGCTTGGCTGGCAATCGTCTGAAATAGTATCATATGGCCCCTTTGCCCTCTTACTCGGCTCACTTTATCCAACTCCGTCCTTCCCCTGTCAGCGTCATGGGCTGGGGCCAAACACAGCGGCTGCATTTATGATATGACGCTAGTTGTTGCTTTGTGTTATTGTATGTACGTGCACTGCGGTGCGTTAATGTGTTAATGTGCGTTGCGTTACGTGCGTAGCGCTTTCGGTGCATGTGTGTCCATGCGCCTATACTGCACAACTCAACAAACAAACAACGGCCTCGCAACGGGAAACGTGCCTCGATCTACCCACGCAAAACTTCGTCCATTCAAGTAATTGTTCCTCAGGCAGACCAAAACCTCCCCTCCCATAAAAGAAAAAGGAAAAAAGCACTCTAAGAGCGACTCACGGATATCAGAAAGGTAGAATCAAATCCCCCACCCCTTACCCCACTCCATTAGCTGGAGCTCTAGATTGGAAAAGGGATGAAAGGGAAAGTAGAGAAGGGAGGGGCACCTCACTGTTCGTCAAGTGGCTCCAAGCGGGAATCATACATGCCATGCCAACCACATGGGATTCTGTCTGTACTGCATATTGTTGCGCTGATCCCGGAAACTCCCTTGGCTTGCTTGCTCTTGTTCTTGCCTCTTTGGCTTCCATGAAAGTGCGACCTGGTGTTGCTCATTCATGCAATTCGGTCAGCAAACAAGGCGATCACCCTGCTAACTCTGGGCTTTTATGAGGCTTTGCTTTTAGCTTGGCTCGGCTATAGATGTACATAATAACCCCAAGCATGATTGTATTGCTCTAAATCTTCCGAGATCCTTGGTCGCTGTTCAGACCAAAATACATGCAGGTAAGCCCCTCAGCCTCACTATCTAGTCATGCTCTTTGCCTTAATATTTTTCGGGAAACGGCTATGAGCTCAAGCTTCTGTTCTATATAATGCCTCCAAGCATTATCATGCCGCAAAAGTCACCACAGGCCTGGCTTGCCCTTTACGAGTTCTTGGGCAAGTACCTTGATAAGCATGGGCCTCTGTCCTGCCCGCCCAACCGCGTTCTTGGAACACCTTCGGCCAAAGGCGAAGAAGCAATGGCTTCATAAAAGCTACATGGCATGTGAGGTCAGCGTCATGAAATAAAATTTGGCTTCGTTCATATTAAACTAGATCGCCGGCCAAGGTAAGTGGGCATGTGTAGATGTAGAGAATTTATATCATCATCCATGTGTTTGGGCACCTCTCTCTCTTGCGAACAGCCAACCAGCCAGCCCCTTTATCCCCATGGCGCCTATTTGGAGTTTAAAACGTCCGGGTATATAGCCTGCTTCGCAGCAGCTCGACTATCCAAATCAAGATTTTCTTGCTACGACCTCTATTAGTTCTTCTTCTGCTCTTTGCTAGCCCTGCCGACGTAAGTCTTCATGGCATCGTCAACCCCGGCAATATACCGCACTATCCGCTGTGCTCCAGCGGGCAACACGTTGAACCAGCCAATCCAGCGTGCATAGAGAGGTGTAGAAACATGACCTGCCTTGCCAGAGTCAATGGCGGAGATAATCTCCTTGGCCACGTCCACGGGTTCGACAATAGGAGCAAAGAATGAACTGGGCGTTTGAACTCCCATGAACATGGGCGTGCTGAGCTGACCAGGCTCAACTAAAACCATGCGCATGTTCGGGTGAGTTATACGCAACTCGGCCTCTAGAGAGCGGTGCATAGCAGACAAGCCTGCTTTGCAGGCAGCGTAGTCGGTGAGTTGGGCAGAGCCCACTTGGCCTAGCACGGACGAAACAGTGACAACAGTTCCTCCATTCCGGGCCTTGGTCAGGCAAGGGAGAAAAGCTTTGAGAGTATAGAAATGAGCAAGCAAGTTGACATGGATACTCTTTTCAATCTCTATAACCGACATATCTAGAAGAGTCTTGCCAACCACAATGCCGGCGTTGTTGATTAAAACTGTAGGCGGGCCAAGCTGGAAGGCACGGTGTTAATAAAAGCGCGGTGACAGCTAAGAGCAAGGAAACCAGAAACTTACATCGCGTTCAATCTCCTTGACGACTTCTACTAGTCGTTCTCTGTCCGTAACATCACACTTGTAGTAGGTCACACCCCTAGCCTCTCCTGACTCCAACTCAACAACATCAAGGACAGCAACAGTTGCGCCGCGCATGCCGTAGACCTCGGCAATCAACAGGCCCAAGCCACTTGCGCCGCCGGTAATGACAATAACTTCGTGGTTGAGATTAACGTGGCGAGGCAGGCCATAGGCAATGCGGTTGTTGATAAACCCCGCCATCCAGCACAACGTAATGAACACAGCCCATGCAATAGCCTGATGCATGCGTGGATTTTCATAGGACATAGCCTGGGACCGAAGACATAGCGGCACCAGCCAGCAGATGAAGGGATGCACAATAGTCACCTTAGCCACCTTGACGACCATATCCAGTGATATGGGAGCAAACCACGAGTCGTGATACTGGTAATCATTAGGGTTAGGCATGGCGGGTATGACTGAGTATTTGCGTGTGCTGTTGAAAAGAGTGTAGATAACGGAATGCAGTATGTCCATGTACCGTCGTCGTGTGATTAGAACGCCTGATATGTGAAATCGTAGAAATGGAAGTGTTGGTTGTGGTCTTGTCCTATAAAGGATTAATAAGAAGAAAGTAGCTAGGCCTGGTCTGGAGGGGCTAAGCGCGGACAAATGTGGGCCACAAGCCAAGAAGATGAACGGCCAGCGTGCACGCAATACTGAAAAGAAGGTAGATAATAAGCAATAAGGCAAAAACGCTTAGCGATGGTCGTGGCTTGTGAAAGCAGTGGGTGTCTATGAAGGCGAGAAGTCGAGAGGGTGATGCTAATAAAGAAAAAAAAAAAAAAGGCTCGTGATGATAAAGGAAGGGACGAGTTTTCCAGATTTTCTAGAACCTCCCTCCTCCTAGCTCTTACTCGTTTTGTCTTCCCCTGCTCCTTCCTTCTTGACAAGTTTCCTTGAGAGCTCCTTAAGAGCTCCTTGAAACATCTAAGCGTGTGTTTAGTGAAAGCCAGCTAACCTGCCAAAATTGTGAAGTGGCCCAAGAGGTTTGGTTGAAAAGGACGCAGAGGTCGCCTGATGTCAGACCTGATTTCTTGTAGGCTTGTTTCATAGCTGCCAGAAAAACACGTCCCCAAGTATCAAAACGACGATCAGATAAAAGCGACCACGCATCTGTGAATGGCCCCATGTGCGATGTCTAACGTACTTATGTACACATTTATCATACCAAGTCCACCTTTTAGTTGGCAATTTCAGCATGATGGAGAGCAGGCTTGTCAAATAATAAGCCCAAAGAATTCCTGAACCCTTTCAAGAAAAGAAACTACAGCTAAACAGACAAAATATAACCATAGATGCCCATCAAACGCCAGAAAAGCAAAGCCCGACTCCAAACAGCAAGAAAATCAAAATCAAAATCAAACAGCCAGCAGCCCCATGTAGCCAGCAGCACATTTATCGCTCTCTTTTGTGTTTCCTACTCCACCTTGGCCAGAATCATCTTCTCACGCTCGCTCTGGCGCTTGGTGAACTGCTTCTTACTATGCTTGCGTTCGTTCTCCTCGCGTCTCTTAATAGCATTCAGCTCTTCGCGCTTGATCTTTCCGGCCTTCTTGATCACGTGTGGCACGTGTCTGTGTCTATGGATGCGGCGAATCTCGGGCATATGGCCATACTTTTCAATCAGGCTCTGGTTGTACTCTGTAAATAGTTAGCAAGGGCCAGACCCACAATACGGAAAGCATGCTGCGTGTTTTATCAAATAGAGAGTCTCTTTTCCGGCGTTGGGGAGTCTTACCAAGAGCCTGCCTCTGACGGGTGTTTGTCATGCCTTCCCGCTTCGATGCGTTAGCTCGCCACACACGAATATTCCCGTCGTCTGAGCCCGAGAGCAAGAACTTGGAGTCAGCCGTCCATTCAGCAGACAGAACACGCTGCATACGCTTGGTATGATATACGTCTCTGCTGTGGCCCTTGTCACGGTTCCAGACACGGATTGTGCGCTAAATACATGGTTAGCATCTAATTTGTGATGGGCGAAAACAAGGTGCATTATCACTTACATCCCAGCTAGCTGAGACCAGCTCCTGGCCCGTAGGGCTGAAAGAAACATCCATCACAGCAGCAACGTGGTCCTGGAGCACATTGAGAGCGCGATCCCACATGCGGGTGTCAAAGATGTAAATGTTGTGGTCCTCAGAAGCCACAGCCATGTTGTAAGACTCCATAGGGTTCCACGAGACAGAGTTAGAAGCAAACTTGAGAATGAATTTGCGCGACAGTTGGCCCGTTCTCAGATCTCCCATGATAACAGACCGATCCGTCGCGCAGGCAGCCAAAATGCTGGTTTCGGTAGGGTTGAATTCGACGGCGTTGATTGTATCTTCGCGATTTGGCCATTTCAAAACTTCGGGGGCAGCGGAGTGGCGGTTAAGATCATACTACAGCCAAATGTTAGCTAGACGCCAACGAAGAAACTATTGGTCCAGTAAACAGGGCACTTACGATGGAAATAACATTAGATGCAGTAGCAAACGAGTTTTTGGAGCGGTGATGGGAGATGCTAGTGAAGGCATTGGTGCCCACTGTGAAGTATTAGTAAGATTAACATTGTGCCGGTAGCCGCATCGTAACTCACGCCAGGTAGAAATAGGTGCTGATTCTGAGGCAGTGTTGTAAGGATCCCAGAGCTTGACGGACTTGTCGGCACTGCAGCTAAGCAGCTTCTGGTCGGTAGTCCATGCTAGGCCCTTGACAATATGGTCGTGTGAGGGAGCAGTCCAAACATGAGAGCGACTGGTGATATCCCAAACCTTGACCACACCGTCACCAGAGCCACTGGCACAACGATCAAGAGAGTTTGGGTCCATCTTCATAGAGAAAACGCCTTCGACGTGACCTTCGCCAAGCTGGCCTAGGAAGGGAGCGGCAAACCTAGTTTTAAAAAAAGCGTCAGTAACAGTAGCAAAGCGCACGATGCCGATCGAGAGAGAGAGAGAGTATTATCCGGAAAGAAAAACGCACATTCTTTCCAGCTTAACAGCGTTGAGCGTACGGGTGTACTCTCGTGCCCTATAGATTGAAGTGTTAGCTATCACATGCATGACAATACCAAGACTCGTCAGGGCAGTGTAGACAAACTTTGCAAAAGGATGTATGGAAGGGTCCAGGTTGCGAGAGACTTTGGTCTCCGTAGCACCAGGCTTGTAGCCAGGTTGGGAAAGCGTCTTGATCTTCATTTTAGGTGTGAATATAGAGCAGTTTGGGTCAATATCGATGGTCACCAGTTTCAGCAGCAGCAGCACAATCTATCAGTACGTGCAGCAGACGAGCATCGGCTTCTTTGCCTAGCAAGATCTCTCCAAGAAAATTACTTCACCGCCCGGCAGAAAGCAACTTTCTTTTTCCGCCTATCGATAAGTCATTCTAGTAAAGTGGGTCATAAAGCTCTGTTACGTTTTCTAATTGGACAGCCGCTCATACCATGTCTTGGTTGTGTATAGCTAATCGCGTTGTGCGAGAAGACAAGAGGCTGAGAACATGTCAGCCTTGCGATTTAATATTCCAACCCCGAACGACACCTAAAATTGGCTTTAGCTCTGAGGATTTCGCTCACTCACTGCCTTCTTTTACATAAGCGGCCTTCTTGTCTTCCTTCTCTTTCTTTACTGTTGACGCAACTTTACAGGTCCTCATTTGTCCTTGCAACCACACGCACTAAGTTTTACGACTTCATAATGGATTACGACTTGATGATAGATGGAGAGGCCTCAGGCCCTACGGTGAAGATTAGCTCGGTAGGCCCTTCCTATGCCCAAGGCCAATCGTCCCGTTGTGTTGTCCTGTATACTGACATCCCTCGTCTCTCTCCCTAAAGGCCGACAGCATCCACGTCAACTTTACTATGTCGCAATGCGATATCTCCTTTGCCAACTCCATCCGCCGGGTCATCCACGCAGAAATCCCTACCCTGGCCATTGATATTGTCGAGATTGAAGCCAACAGCTCTGTCCTCGCCGACGAATTCATTGCCCATCGCCTAGGCATGGTTCCGCTAATCTGCAAAGATGTCGAAGACCTCAACTATTCACGTGACTGCGACTGCGATCAATACTGCGACCAGTGCTCTGTCAAGCTCACGTTGCACGTCAAGTGTACATCAGATGATATCCTAAAGATCTACTCCCGCGATCTTGTGATTGATAGTGCACGCCGCAGTGCAGTGCTGGGAAACCCTGTGATTCGCGACCCCGATGGCCACGGTGTGCTTCTGTGCAAGCTGCGGCAGGGTCAGGAACTAAAACTCAACTGTATTGCGAAAAAGGGCATTGCAAAGGAGCATGCCAAGTGGATGCCTGTGTCGGCGGTCGGCTTTGAGTATGACCCTCACAACAAACTGCACCACCTGGATCTGTGGTATGAGCAAGATGCGGAACAGGAATGGTAAGTTGAAAGAAAAAGAAAAGCGAGGAAACAATCTCGGCCCTACCATATTGTCTGCTCGGCTCTGCTAACCACTCCCAAACCCCTAACAGGCCTAAAACTAAATATGCCGACTGGGAAGAGCCCCCGAACCCTGATGAGCCCTTTGACTATGATGCCGTGCCCAATAAATTCTACGTTGAGCTAGAAGGCACTGGTACGCTAGAACCCAATGAGATCGTCCAGGGCGGTATAAAGGTTCTCCAAAACAAGCTAGCTGAGCTACTCCACGCTTTGAGTGACAAGAATCAAGATCATACTATGGTTGGTGGCTATGAAACTGGCCCCCGCAGCCCTGACCTTAACATGGATAATGGAAACCCATGGCAAGACCAGGGCTACACAACGCCGTATGGTGGTGGTGCTGGCAGCAACCAAAGCGTCTGGGGCGCCTCGGCTACCACTCCCTACACATCGGCGACGCCATACGGCCAGTCTGGCAACTCGGGCTGGAACTGACGGGGTAGTATTGAATCTACTGATGATGCGTGCAGCGACAACTACCTTTTTTACTTGACCCATATGCACTTGATTTTGTTTTTCCGCATTTGTTTCATCCTGTTGGGGGTAGGTTTGTCTAAATACTGGATACAAGGCGTTCATGGGACCATGTTTTTGTTTTCTTTTTTTTTTCCTCAGAGTGCTCTCATCATTTCTTATCACGCGGTCAGTCGATATGCTTCTATGGATGTATTACGCTAAGCCAAATATTCGTGTATAAATCTTTTACTAGATATATCATGTTCCTATTTCGAGGAATAAAGCAAACAACATAATACACAAAAAGCAGGACGTCGTTCATCAGAGCTTGGGTGCGAGGAGTCCAAACCGATGAAATTGCGGCAAACCAGAAGTTAATAACAGCAGTAAATGGCAACGAAGCGCCCTCACATCCAGGAAGAAAAGCACGAGCCTAGTCTAAAGTACTACAAAAGCAAACCGTGATGTGACAGAAGAAGATGGATAGTAAAACAGAAAGAAGGAAGCGGTAAAACACCAGCGTTGCGCTGAATGGCCAACAGAAACAGAAATGGATGAGAACATAAGAACGCCCAAGTCAAGTAAGGTAGGTAGGTATGTAGGTAGGTGTATACAAAACATCGAGCCCGGGGTTTACTGAGATGACGGGACCGGCCCTGAGCTTGAGGGAAAGGTTAGTGCACAATAAGACAAAGCACTTGTAGTGAGTGAAATAGAAAAGCGTGTAATGCCCCTTATACTTCAGGCAGGCCAGCCAGCTTGCGGTAGACGGAGCGGTGGCCCTCGAGGAAGAGGAATGTGCATATGGTTTGGCTAAAGAAACAAGACGTTAGCATTACGGCCAACAAGGGCAAAACAGAAATGATGGCAAAAGTCTTACGGGCCAAGGCGTAGGAATGAAGGAGTCCAGCCCTTGAACATCCACCGCAGTCCGTCAGTACGGTACAAGTCACGGAACAAATGCGTTATGCTATGATCCGTAGTTGAAGACATAACACGAGTCTTGATGACGTCTACGGGGCTAGTCACTGTTGCAGCGACAACACCAGCAAGAAACGAGGCAGAAAAGTGCGTCGATAGAGTATCACCCATGGGCGTATAGTTCAGCAGCAGTCTCTTGAAGATATCATACGATGCCAGCTGCGAGGAAGTCATAAAGATAGCACGTGTGCTGTTGGGCCACACGCCACGGAACCATGACTTGATTCCCTCCTCGCGAGCCATGCGCGCCATGCCATCCAGGGCATGCTTGTAATTACGACGCTGGTCTGGCGGCAAGGCTGTATCGTGCTGCATACGCACATTGAGTACATCGGCGACATTGCCCGAAATGCCCCCAAAGAAACCAGCAAACGAAGACAGCGCAATCAGCATGCCAAATGACGGCGGCTTCCCATCAGCGGAGGTAAAGCGGGTTTTGAGTTCTTCATAGACGCCGAAACGGACAGTGGAGTAGGTCATCTGGCGCAGCAGCGAGGCGGAAAGGCCACTGTAAACTCCCAGAGCACCATTGTGCTTGATGATATTTTTAAAGGTGCCATACATAGTTTTAGGGGCATCGGCAGTGCGCATTTGCAAGCGAACCTGTCGGTCAAAAGTTAGCACAAAGCTTGGGCGGCTGACATGTGATAATAAGCCACATGCGCATCCAATAAAAGAAAAGGGAAGGCGGCTGTTTCATGGGGCTCTTTCTTATATGGCCATCATCTCATGGATGAGACGCAGAGCCGCCACCGACAGAAGGAAAGTCTGATTTCACACACCTTGACTGCAAGTAAGTCAGTTCAATGCCTTGCTCATGTACTAGCTAGTAGGGGGGACTTACCAAGGTCCAGCGGGTGGGTCACGCAAGCAGCCATACTGCTGGCACTCCCACCAAACCAGAACGGATACTTGACAGCGGGTGATTTGACTTCTTTTTTCTGGATTTTGAGAGAAGGCTTGGCAACAGAGGCTGCTGGGGCAGCGGCTTTTGTGGCCTCCATGATTGTGGATGGCTTCCAGATGTGAGTTGAATGGCAGCGGGCGGGTGAAGTGTGTGTGACCTGTGATATCAGGAAGTAGATTGTTAAGACAATAAACAAGAGTAATTACTCAAAACAGTGTCTTTCCGGGTAATATTTATTTTTTTATCACCAACCAATCAACGTGTTCACTTGACTTTCTTGAGGCGGAAAAACTTTCTATGGCGTGGAAAAAAAAGAATAGGAATAGAATGGATTAAGGGGAGGGAAGGAGGCGGAAAGAAAAAGAAAAAAGGTAGTTGCCAAAGTAATTTTCTGGATAGATTTCTGCCAAGAAAGAGGAAGTTTCTCCCGTCGCGGGTCCCAAATCGCTGAGCGGAGTAGTTACCACAAAGAACAAAGAACAAAGACTATGATTATGCGAAGAAGTCGAGCGAAGTTGAGATATATAACAAGAAGCCAACGTCGGTAAGAAGCAGACGAGCAACCAATGTCAATCTCTTTAATCAAGGCCAAAAGCCTGCGCAAAGCTAGAAGAGAAAAAAAAGTTTTTGCTTAGCCCCGGCGTGTCTAGGGTTTTAGGGTCCCGCCGCTATCTATTCTACTTCTCTGACATCACTACGGACAATGCCGCCCGCCAATTAACGCCATACCAAAAGCACACCTACAAGATGGATATGTTGCATAGAAATTTGTACCTCGTTCCCCAGATCGCCAGGATTCTAGGCATAAGCACCGGCTTCTCTTTCAGAAGCAAGGTCGTGAGTGAGTGGGTAAATGCTTTTGGTATGTTGCTGTGTGGAGGCACCTGTTACCCGGCGTGAGTGTAACTTGTCGAGGCATAATCCACAACCTCAGGTGCTATTTGGCAAGGCTAAAGGCTAACCTGGGCCCAAAACACTGCACTATCTGAGTTATGATAATAAGTAATGGCCTCCCATTGAGATATGGCCTGTTGTCGAAGCTATCATCAAATCCCACTCTGACTTGGGAAAAGATTAGTCATACAGTGCAACACTGTAACCATCGCACTGTTCTAGCGTCACCAAGGAGAAAAAGAAAGGCCGGTTAAAAGCCGGAATCACGCCCGGATGCTGAAGGATGACGGATTTATACTGATAGCACGAGGCCAATTCTCACTTCTGTCTCCGCCGTTTGCTCTACAGTTACTGTGCGATTGCCCCCCATGGCCGCAATGATGATGCTACGACAAACTATACGGCACCAGGGATGGCAACCAACCTCGCTACGCTTACAGTGCCAAGCCCTGCTCGCCGCATTGCAGCCAGTGCAATTGCGCCGCTCTTCTTCGGGTACTTAGACCCTCGGTTGTTTCTTGGATCTTGCAGATTAAGCTTACTTTGTATTTCTCTTCGCTCTAGCTTCTCCCCATTCCCAGCAGATTGAGATTGCCAGCAAGAAGTTCACATCGGATTCCTGGCTCAACATCCCGTCAGCAATCCAGGCCGCCGCCTCGCGGCAACTGCACCAGCAAAAGGACCACCCGGTCAATATCACCCGACAGATCATTGAGTCGCACTTCCCAGCGCCGACGTACTTGCACTATAACTCGTTCCACCCAGTCGTCAACACCACCCAGAACTTTGATAGTCTCGGCTTCCCCGCGAACCATCCCGGCCGCAGTCGTACCGATACGTACTACATCAATAAGAGCACGCTTTTGCGTACCCACACGTCAGCCCACCAGGCCGAAGTGTTTGCCAAAAATGCGAGCCCCGGTTTCCTGATCAGTGCTGATGTCTACCGCCGAGATGCTGTCGATCGTAGTCACTACCCTGTATTCCACCAGATGGAGGGGGCGCGCATGTGGGACCGCCTCAAGGTTCCAAACGGTGATCTAGCTGCAGCAATTTGGAAGGATGTTGCAGCTCTACCCACGCATGATATCAATGTCGAGGACCCCAATGCCAGCCCGCATGGCGGGAACCCGCTACAGCCCGAGCATTCAGAGGCTGAAGCTGAGGCTGTGGCAGCGCATTTGAAACGCTCGTTGGAACTCATGGTGCTAGATGTGTTCACGCGGGCACGCAGAGCTGCTCAGAAATTAAACCCTAAGGCTGATGAAGAGCCGCTGAAGATGCGCTGGGTGGAGTCATACTTCCCCTTCACATCGCCTTCATGGGAGCTAGAAGTATACTATGACGGTGATTGGCTCGAGGTTCTTGGATCGGGCATTGTCAAACACTCGATCGTAGCCAATGCGGGTGTTCCAAATCAAGTTGGCTGGGCGTTTGGGATTGGCTTGGAGCGCATCGCGATGCTGCTTTTCCAAATTCCTGACATCCGACTGTTCTGGTCTCAAGACCGCCGGTTCTTGGATCAGTTTTCCGGCGTTTCGGACAATCTTAGCTCACTCCCGCGGTTTGTCTCGTTCTCAAAACACCCCGAGTGCTACAAGGACGTTTCGTTCTGGGTTCCTGCGGGGGCTACTGTGGCCACAGAAGATAATCCAGCAGAAAACGCACTGTTCCATGAAAACGACCTCATGGAACTCGTTCGTAATGTGGCAGGCGATGTAGTGGAAGATGTCAAGCTAGTGGACAACTTTGTTCACCCCAAAACAAAGCGGCTCAGCCTGTGCTACCGCATAAACTACCGTAGCTTTGAACGTACACTGACGAACACAGAGACCAATGAGCTACACGCGGCTGTATCCAAGGAGCTCACTGACCGGTTTGGCGTTGAAATAAGGTAGATAGAGGGGCTTATTGTAGATGTTGGTCACAATGTAGAGTATGGGTTGGTGGTAAATGTAAGAATAGACTAGCTAGCATCAAAGTCAGAGTGTCGTGAATGGATGAGAAACGGGCAAAAAAAAACGGGGAAAAAGATAGCCCATCTTAGCAACGCCTCGTTTCGATCGAGGGACCTCCGGGTTATGAGCCCGGCGCGCTTCCACTGCGCCACGTTGCTTGTGATATGGAACGACATTTTGTCAGGCACATACTGGCACTTTTGTGTGTGTGTGTGTGTGTGTGTGTGGGGAGCGGGACACCGCTGTACTCCGCCGGGGCCCACCCCCCGTGCCGAAAGCCGGCGGCCTTTTAGACTAGTTCACACGCGGTCGTCGCAGACCAAAAACACCAGGTACCCAATCCTGGAAACCCGCAGGCACGCCCGAGGGCTATGCTGGATCGAGAGCCCTCCTGGCCTAAGCGCCGGACCCTAAAAAGTCATAGGAGTCGCTCAAAGTCTAAGCAAACCTGCAACCGCTGACCGCCCAGAGGCTACTGGAAGATGAAATCAACCAGCAGTTTCTGTCCGGAACACGCCGTCGTATTGCTGCGAAATAACAGTAGGTAGACGTAAAATAGCACAATTTAATAAAAAGTGTGTGAGTGTGGGCGGGCCGGCGACCCGGCAGGTACGTCCTCGGGCCGCGCTAGATGGAGAGCCTCCTGGCTATATGGCTGGTCCCTCAAAAGTTATAGGAGATGTGATTCCAGTAGACGTAAAATATATTCAAATCAAATCAAATCAAATCAGTTATAGGAGATGCTCGACATCTATGCGCTCCTGTCACTGCTGACCGCACGGGAGGTGCTCCTGTCCGAAACATGCCGTCGTACTGCCGTGGTAAACCAGTAGGTAGACGTAAAATAATACAATTACAATATAAAAGGGCGGGCCGGTGCCTCCTGGCCTAAGTGTCGGACCCTAAAAAGTCATAAGAGTGCGTCGTTTGATCTCTGTGATTCCCGTAGACGTTAAATAAATTCAATTCAAGTCATAGAAGTCATTCAAATTAAGCAGATCTGCAATCGCTGGCCGCTCAGGAGTTACCGGAAGATAACATCAACCAATAACTTGTAGTTCATAATAGACGACATTCACCAGGTGAACTAAAGCGTCGTTTGATCTTAGTAACTCCAGTAGACGTTAAATATATTCAAATTAAATCGGACGACATTTGTCGCACTCTCGCAGGATGGGGAGGCCGACCCGACAACATGGCCTTGAAAAAAGGCCCAGCAGGCAAAGTACATTGGGTGCCAGAACACTGTGAAGTCCAGGCAGCGAAGCAGTCGATCAGCTAGCCAAAGCAGGTTGCAAGAGCGAAGACCTTGTGGTTCCAAAGACGGCCATGTCACTGGCAGCAGCAAGAAGATGGAGGAACCAAGCAAGCCATTGGAGTAAGCTTCCGCCACTAGATAAAAGATAGCTGCCTGAAGATTAGACATCTTTTGGAACGCTGAACCAACCGAAGCCTTACGACATAGGCTGGATGAAGCGGCTACGTTACACATGGGTACAGTCGCCCGAATCCTGGCAGCGCGCTCCGGACACAGCGACTTCGAAGACTACCACATGCGGCTCAACCACGTGAATGTAGAGATACGGTGCCCAGTCTTAGGCTGTGATCAACCCAAGAGCTACAGATATCTGACAGAGAAACTATACCCCAAGTAGAGGATATTTCGCGTTGGCGTGTGAAATGGGACGACACAGCGGGAGACGTGGTTTTCTCGGATGTGGGAGTTCCGAGTCGCATAGTGAATTCTGTTGCTAATCTTCTTTTCTTTGTATAGTTTCTACGATCTGCTCACTGTTTTGCTTGTTTGTTTCTCCTGTACTTCAACCACCATGGGGCGGGACAGCGCAACAAGGCAACTTGGGAGCAATTGCGTTTCGCTCGTCAAAACTCCATGGTGAACTTTGTAGAGGGTTGATTCTGTCCGGTAGAGAATCTGGCGTCGTTTGATCTCGGTGATTCCCGTAGACGATAAATAGATCCAAGTTCAAGTTTAAGAGCCCCGAACATGGCTTGGCAAGGAGGAGGAAATAAGGCGACACCAGGTAGAGGAAGAGAATACCCTGCCAGAAACGCTCGTTGCATACTTCAACGGATCAAAAGATGCAAGTGTCAACACGGGCGCGGGATGGGGGATCATCGAGGACGGGGTCTACCCAAGAAGCAGTGGACGAAACCAGACGAAACCAAAAGCCTAGGCAGACAAGACACCTAAAAGGCTTGCCAGAGTGCTGTGGATCCAAGGACACACGAGCATAAAAGGCAACGAGCTACCCGACGCCCAGGCTAAGCTAGGATGTCAAGAGCTAGCAACAGAACACTGTTGAAGCCTCGCAGGAGCATGGAGATGAAGTAGAGACCGGCTACGTCTCGACTAGGAAGGATGGTGGAAAGAACAAGAAGGATATCGCTCATTTGGAGCCGGCGTTCCCACCGAATCCCCTTTCCGTGCCTCCTGATACAAGGGGCTTACCAGGACACAGCTGAGCCACATACTCGCTGTCAGAACTGGCGATGGAGGCTTCGACCAATACCACGAGCAATGGGGACACAACTGCCTACTTGGATGCAGATCTTGCAATCAACTTAAAGAACGAGGCTGCTGGTGGACTTGCAAAGCACTGCCTAGACCATGGAGCCAAAGGTTTGCATACAAGCTTTTTAAAAACACGAAAGCGACATGCCACGCTGCTAACGTGCTACGCCGTAACCAGAGTTCAAGCCAAGCTCACTGGACACTACGGAGGCTATGCGGCAACAGCCATGCATATGGACGGACAAAACTGCTGTGTTCCGCCGGTGCCTACCCCCCTTACCCCCGTGCCAAAAGCCGGTAAGTAAATGCTAAAAACATTCAAGTTCAGGAAACTCAGATGGAAGTGCCAAATGATGAGGCAGTTAGGGCTCTTGGGGCGGCAAAACGAGCCACGGCTCACAGAGACATCAGATATCCAAGCCCATTCTAGACAACAAAGGAATATTATACCGCCTTTGCAACCCATTCCCCAAAAGCAAAGCATCACACAAGATGCAGCGGGTGAGACAAAGCGAATTATTAGACACCTATGCAGCTAAGTCACCTAAACGGCCCCTACCAATATAGAATTAGGTTATTCTCAGACGACCAGAAATGAAGACTAAGACTTTGACAAGTACTACAAGCGATGGAAACACAGCCACCTTAACTCCCGGGTCTTCCCGGAACCTGCCGAAGAGGGTAAAGCCAATCCTTGGAGCACATCATCTCCGCAACCAAGTCGGACATGGTAGAGGGACTAGGATATCTCGCACCCGCCGAGAAGGCCGGGACTTGACTCTCCGTATCAGAAGTTACGCGCACTACAGCTGTTGGTGGCCTTTCACGTTTTAGACATAAGTCGGTTAGCCGGTTGTCTCATCTTGCCTAGTGAGCTGATCGTGGGAAAAGAAAAGAAATATAAATAATAAAATTTGCTCTGCTCAATATCAATCAAGTGCTGCCCGACCATATAAATTCGCTCTTGACCCTTACCACCTCTTTTCTTAAGTAAAAGAGAAAAAACATGTAGAAAAATAGAAGAGAAAATAGAAAACAAAAGAAAAGAAAAGAAAAGAAAAAGTAAAAAGTCCGCCGCTATGTCTTCTTTCCACCCCTCGCCTGTGCGCTCGCCTCTCTATACTATACCGCCGACCTCGGTTCCACTGCTAATTCAGCCATGTTTCCGTTATGTACATATGGTGGCAGGCTACCCTCCATTTCCACGGGTTCCATGGCTGGTGCAGTTACCATCTTGGCTGACGGTTCATATGCGCCTCTGTAATTGTTGTAGCCAGCATCAGCAGTCTTCATGTGGTACGCTGATGGTGGCATGCTCATTTCCAGCATTTTCGCGCCGCCCATAGCATGTGACGATACAGCAGAGACAGGGCTGCTGTCATTCGATCCAATGCCACCAACATTCATCCCTGAGCCATCGAGTTCTTGCGGACCCAAGACGCCTCCTGGTTGACGGCGACGCCGCCTCAGTAGTAAGCATCCGGCAATAAGTGCTGTGAGAAGAACACCAAGCGAAACAGCGACGGCAATCCCGATAACGGCGCTTGTGGACAGGCCGTTGTTGCTGGGCCCGGAGGTGGCGCCCTCGGCGACAATAAGGGGTGAATCGGTGTTGGTAGCTGCGCCGGCGCCAGTAGCCTTCACAGATGCTCTACCAGAGCTTGAGCTGGAATCTGTAATCGTCTGTGTGGCACTACTAGTTTTGCCGATATCGACGTCTCGGAAGTTGATCTGGATAAGAGGGGCGTAGCCAGTGAAGTAGTCGTAGTTGGACAGGACAGTAGAGCCGGTAATCGTCGATGCGCCGTCGCAGGAGAGTGTCGATAGCGTTCCCATAGTATTGTATTGTATGCAAGTCTGGGCAATGCCGTTGGCCAGATCCGCAGTACAGCTGTATCCTCTACAAAGTTGGGAGGGAATAATGTTAGTTGTGATTGCTAGTATGGGTCGAGAAGATATCCCGCAAGAATGGACTTACTCAGGGCAGCAACCGACAGCAGTCTCGCCGGGCAGCATGGAAAACTGAACCTCCCAACCACTGGTTGAGCCAGCGGTTGCTGAGCATGCTGAATAGTGGCCGGCGGGACACACAATACCGGGAGAATAGAAACCCCATCCTTGGAGTGGTTGAGTAGCACTCTGGGCACCTGCGGATGTGGGAGGCCAGCAACCGGTGTCCTCGATCTGTTTTGTCTCTAAGCAAACCTGAGCCCGCCAACCTTGTAAGCAGGTTGGGCAGTCACCGAAGAGACTAGAGCATGTGGCAGGAGGCGTGAAGGTGGTTGTCAAAGGACCGAGTATTGTGCGGTCACGCACACCGGTGATAGCCATCGTGGCAGAAAGAGGAGGATGAGAAAAAAGTGTGTGTGAAGAAAGAAACAGAGAAGCAAGAAGATGTTATTTCACAAGCGGACACCAGACGCAGCGGCGAGTACGAGACAGAAAAGGCGGTAAATGTCTGTAAAAGGTGTGTGCGGGTTGGGGAAGCTGCAGAGGGCCTTGTTTTTTATCAAGATGCGCAAGCAGGACCGCAGATGACACTAAAGGCTCAGGGGGGGGTATCAAAGGCATATATATCGATCGACGACAAGAAAAGAAAAATTAGGATAGCAGCTAAGAGGACGAGTAGGAAACGGCGAATCCAAGGCGTAATAGGCAGCATCAACAGAGAATTAAACAAGTAATAGAGAAGAGATGATGATGCCTTCCCAGAAGGTATAGAGCACTTGAGAAGAAAGGGAGATCCGGAGGAGAAAGAGGAGGAAGGAAACGAAGGTAAAGAAAGGAAGAAGATTAGGAAGAGACAATAAGGAAAGCCAAAAGAAAAGGAAAATTAAGAGAAGTTAGAAAGAGGGAAAGAATAACGAGCACTGCTGAAAAAGAAATACAACGCCACCCAGCGCAAACCCTCCCCCCCATCGAATTATCCCCCCTCCCCCCCCTCCCCCCCCCCCCCCCCCCCCCCAGAACCTAGCCTTAAACCACGTTGTTTTGCACTGCTTGTTAATTGTATGTGTACGTGCTGTCCTGGGTTTGCCGGTTTCCAGTTTCTTTTAGCTTAACTGTTCTAGGGCAAATAGAAACAAAGGCCCCCCTCCTCTCTCCTCCTGCTCCTCCTTGTCCTCTCCCCCTTCCACTTTTTTTCTACCTCACTGGGCTCGGGATATTTCATATCCCAGCGACTTGGCAACTTTGACTTGGACTGGATGCCCTTGCTATTTTTTTTTCGCTCTTTACTCGTCGAAGAAAATAGGTAATGGTCGGAATACTGCCCATGAAAAGAAAGCGTTCTAGCGATCTGAGACTTGCAAGCGAGCAAAGGCTAGAGCTTGGGTTGTCTTGGTATGGCATCTCGGCTATGATTATGTGATTCAACTACGCTTGGCCGTGTGCCAGACAGGTCAGAGGACAAGTAGAAAATGGCAAGTCTGGGTTGTTTCGGGCGGCCAAGACGAGACTGAGGCGAGAGAGAGGGAAATAGGGAAGGAGGGAGGGAGAGAGAGAGAGTCTAAGATCCGGTCGGTCTGTACAATCTATCGTGAACAGCGAAATTGGCGGCTGACAATGCTTTCACAAGCATAGGCCCGGACCGATCTATTGAATAACAAGCCTGGCCGACGCGAGATTGAACCTCCGCAATAGATGAGCAAGCGTAGAACAGACAGAGCCTTGACATCTGAGGGTCCGGACCAAGACCAACGGTGATTTTAGTCACGCTCCTCAAGGCCAAATCCCAGGGCAACCGCCAGCCAAGCTTTTCTATCTACCGTAGATTGGCCGTAGGCTGTGATGTAGGATACAAGGTGGTAGGTAGGTAGTTGGTTGCCCATAATGACTTGACTTATATACGGATGCACTTAGATGCATTTAGAGTAGTACGTACCTTGCAGCACGGACCACTTTTCATTGGCTGTTCGCATGTGTAAGTTGGGCCAAATTTACTATCGATGTACCGGCGTACCGATGTACCGATGTACCGATGTACCTAAGTACCAAAGTACCGACTGAAATGCCCCTTAGCCTAGCCAGAGAACAACAGACAGCAACATGCTCATTTTTGTTCGTGGCTCTCTGTCTCTGACTTCTTTTGCTTTGCTCTCTTGCTCTTTTCCGTCGTTCCTGTATACTTGTCGTGCCTATTTTGCTCGAGGAAGACAAGACAAAAAAAAACACTCAAAGAGAGCTATTCACAAAGGAGGCGATGAACCCTCTGTAAAACACTACTGGGGTTTGAAGGAGGCTTTCGCTTGTAACGCTCTGGCCTTCTTGTTGCCTCGCTGCCTCCCTTTCCTGTTCCTCTGAGCTTTGGGGATTTGCCGTGTTATATAGCGTGCTGCACTATAGTAGCCGGTAGCCCTGACAGTCTAATAAATTCTCAAATTTGATGCCTCATAGGACCCTTTGCTTTGACCCTTCTTTCCTCTTTCCTGCTCTCCCGCTCTACTGCTGCCCTTCTGCTGCCCTCCTGCTACTCTCCTGCTCTCACGCTCTACTGCTGCTCTCCTGCTGCTCTCCTCCTGCTCTTCTGCTGCTCTCCTGCTGCTCCTGCTCTCCCACTCCCCTGCCCTCCTGCCCCTTCCTAGCCTTCCGGTCATGTCGTTTTCTTCTCCGTTGATCTTCTGATGATTCCCATAAAATATGCTACATAACCAACTTATCCTACCTTTATGAGACCCTGCTGGCTCGGTCCGAGTTTTACTCTGTTTGCTCTCCTGTCATGTTCTTGTCTCTGCAGCAACTACTATAGCTAAACTACAATAACGGTATAACAGCCACGCAATAACAAAACTCTTTCGTCTCTTCTGTTTTGTTTCACGACTCGCGTTTACCTTCGAGTCCATTTTCCGAGCTCCGCCGCTGTCCATGACCTCGTCTCGCCTCGCCTCGCCTTGTGCAGGCAAACGTCATTCACCTTCCATTATTGCACCTAAAATTTCTAGTTCTGGGTGCTTTCTGCTAGCACTGCCTATCATCTATTACAATTGTTTCTATATACCCCAAGGCCTACCTAGCTTTCGTTTTTACCACCCTTATAATGGCAGGGCTATGAAGAAGGGTGCTGGGCCATCACGCTTTGACGGTGGTAGATCGTTGGTTAATAAAACTCGAGTTGTTGTAGCTACAGTGTGGTGTCAACCCTGATCCGTCCGTAAACTATATGCTGTCTCTTATTCTCCCGCTTGCCTCAAACCTTCACGGCGTAAAACTTTGGGGCCTCTGCTTTCCGTTTGTTTTGGGCTTTATTTTCGAGTCATTTTGCTTGTGTTGCTTGTGTGTCTCTGAATTGTGTCTCTTGGTGCTGTCAACTGTCATCCTAAAACTATGGTTGAATTCAATGCATAGGTGACTGACTCTCTTCCGAGTCCGGTCTCTACCTTCCGGTTCAGCATTTTTGGCTCTATACAATGGAAGAAGGCGAAGAAAAAGACGAAAGACGATAAACACACAATTACAGAATGATATATATTAGAAGCCCGTATTGCAAAAAAGGGGCAGCCCTTCGTCCAACTTACTTTTCAACCAACTACCTCCCCATAATAGTCATACTAACACTCAGAAGTCAAGGAAGCGAGAAATTTAGTGTGAGAGCAAAGACAAGCCCTGAAACACCTCTCATCAAGGATCTTACTTTCCTGGGGAGGTCCAAGCGCTTTCGTAAGCAACGTGAAATTTGCCTTGTGAGAAACAGAATACAGATGAAAAAGCCAAATCCTAGCTCGCAGCCAGCTGGCTGGTCGTCGATCATTAGCAAGGGTTTGCGATCCTGCGGGTTATCTGTGATTTATCTGCACGTGATCTTTGATTCGTGTCAGGGTTGTTTGAGTATCTACTTGTATAAGGGTTACACACCGCTCCGGTAGACTGACTCGGACGCGACAAGCCGGTGCAAGTACAATGGTGTGTATATTTGAATCCAAAAAACGAAAGACGGGCGGCACGTATACAAGCGAGCTTCCATTTCGTCATCTACCTGCTACTACCAGGTCTAGAGCCTGCATAAATGCGTTTGTGCTTCCAAGTGACACTGTTGACTCCTTGTACAACACTATGGCCTTCTCAGAACTCCGATGCCATATTAAACATCCACCACACTTATACACATATTTACTGCATCCGGTTATTTTCCAATGCCAAAATAATGGATCATATGCATGTGACTGGCTGTATCTTGCTCTACAAGCGAAAATGATGCACAGTTCCACATGTTTGCAGGCAGGCATAGAGGTCTTGTGCTACTGTTGCACAGTATATCTCTCCGCCGTTGTCGCTGCCTGCTTGACGGATAAATGAAGAAAACAAAACGAAGAACGACAGAAATAGAGAGGCAAGTTGCTGGGATACGGGTCCGGTATTTTTGGTTTGGCGCGCTTTCCCTCTCTGCATACCCTTTTCCCTCAGTGCGGTGACGGTGCTGTGTGTGTATAACGACTAGCGGTTCCGGATGCGATCTGGTGCTACCCCGCTACGTATAAAGGGGCGGTAGGGAGTTGGTCTCATAAAACAGTTTACACAGTAAGCCCTTGGCTGGCAGCTTGTAGAGCTTGAAGGAGGGCCTATTCTCGTTTTGTTTTCTATCTTCACTGCCTACCAAGCTTAGACTTGAAGTTACACTATCGGTTATGGCGGCTACATCACGCCAGTTGCGCTACTAGATATACTCCATACTCCGCTCATAGATATGAATAATGCACCCGTGGTGCTAGGAGCCTCAAAATGACTGCTATGCCCATCGATCATCACACCGTCTGAATAATGGAAGACAAATGGATGAACTACGTATCCAACGGCTTTTGAGGGTTAACCCTGAAATATATACATATATCCTCATATGTTAGGGTTACAGACACCATACTTCGCCTAAACTCTGGAGGCTTTTAAAGGAGCTGCCCTACATTCACTCGCTGGTATTGGCGGCTGCAATTTTGACAACATATGCAAGGCATTTTTACTACTTATCATCTATGCTACCTCGGCTTGGAGGCGTTTTTGGCCATCGCAAAACTTACTATTTTCTGTTCAGGAAAGCGAGGATGGAGGGAGGTAGCTTAGGGTTTTTTTTTGGGGGGGGGGGGGGGGGGGCGCCTGGGGAAAAAC